>VZZY01002852.1:200766-235469 GCA_013400335.1 Eurystomus gularis
CCCCCTGGGCAGACCTGTGCGTGGGGCCCGCCTCGGTCAGCAGGGCCGGGTGGAAACGAGACCGTCCACCCAGGTTGGCATCCGCGAGCATAGGTGTTAGACCGACGTGGGGTCCTTATGGCAGTAAGCCTTCAAAAAAGCCCCTTTGCCGTGGCACATGGCCAGACAGCAGCCCTCGGAAGTACAGCTGCTGTGGCAACTGATCCTTCCAGTGTGCTGGTGGGAAATAACCTGCGTGTGATAAATAAAGGTAAATTCACCATGGAGGGTCTCCTGACCCGGCTGAACAGCCCCCAGCCTTTGGTAGATTCACATTGATTCCTTCGGTTCTTCCGCAGTGAAATATTTCCCTGAGCGCTGCTAAGGAATAAACTACCAAGAGTTCCTCCATACGTAGATTCCTGACCCTGCAGGGGCTGGAGTTTAAGATGTTCCCCCTGGCCTGAAGGACTCTCCAGCCAAGTCCTGCCGTGCAAAGCCCATTCCTCTTCTGCGGCAAAAGGCCAGTAGCAACTGCTCCACCAGACCTTGGGTTCAGCCCCCGTCCTGGCTATGCAATCATTGTTTTGGCTTTCTACTCAGAAATTGCAAGTCTGCGTCTTCCTTAAGCTGCTCTTGTAGGCTCGCTTACATTCATAGAATCACAGAATGGTTTGGGTGGGAAGGGACCTTTCAAGGTCATCTAGTCCAACCCCCCTGCGCTGAGCAGGGACATCTGCAGCTAGAGCAGGTTGCTCAGAGCCCCGGCCAACCTCACCTGCAATGGTGCCAGGGATGGGGCAGCCACCACCTCTCTGGGCAACCTGGGACAGGGTCCCACCACCCTCAGCATTAAAAATTTCTTCCTTCTCTCTAGTCTAAATCTCCCTCCTTTAGTTTAAAACCATCACTCCTTGTCCTGTCACAACAGGACAAAAAAGTCTGTCTCCATCTTACAGGCCCCAAAGAATATTTGCCCGCATCCTCACTCTTCCCTCAAGAGTCTTACATCATTTTGCTACCTGACTTTTTTTTCTTCTACCACAGTTCCTACTTTTTATTTCAGATGTTCTAGGACTTTTTATTTCCATACTTTCATTCCCTGTTCCTGGCCGAGGCGATAGAAGGGACTCTGTTAGCTAATGCCTCGGGCTAGGGGTTGCATGAGAAACTCATCCTCTGCTGACCAGCCAGATCCTCCCCTTCTCACTCAACCAGCATGAAAGAAAAGCATCTGAGATGTTTGAGCAGAGCAGCAATGCCTTGCACTGGAGAAAACCCCTTTGTCCAACAGACAAGCAACCAGAACTGAAGTCAGGGCAAGTAAAATGTAATTACGGAGACTGGCAGAGAAATTTGTCTCTGTTTGCAATTAGATTAGTTCCCTATAAACATCCAAAACTGTTGGGGGGAGGGTGATGTGTTTTGTCTCTCCTAGACAAGTTATTCACTAAATTCTGCTTCTGATCCCACTGAACAAGTTGGGCCCCGGTTTGTGCTTTGGGGAACGTACTAACGATGGCGTGTATTTCTCTAGAAAAGATGGGCACAACTGTATTTTCTTTCACACACCCACATATAAGATCCAGATGAAGTTGGAGAAGTCATGTAAAAAAAAAAAAAAAATCCTTCTCTTAAGGAATTGTGCCTCCTCTGTGCTTAGAAATAATTTGGAAAAATGTGTCCCTTGCTCTTGGCATCCAGGCGAGGTGATGGAAGAGCTGTCGTGTAAGTGACCAGTGGGTAGTGGGGTAAATCCTAAATGCTGCCACAACAATACACCGATTTCCAGAAATAATTATTCATGGATTAGACTGCATTAAAAGGTAGGAAAATAAAAGGAATCTGGAAGAAAATATGCCTTCAAATTCTTTCTGGATATTGCCTAAACCTGTCAGAAAACCATTTGGTGATCACGGTAACAGATTTTACACAAAAGCCAGTGCACTGCAGTGCGTGAGGAGCGTCCTTTCACAACACAGAGAGGAGCTTTAATGAAGCTGGACTCGTATCATTTCAAAGACTTCTGTTTTATAGGTGAGAAAAAATTGCGACCAACTTAAAAAAAACGATTTTTGAAGAATTCTAGAGACAATTTATTTTAATTTCTGCATTGTTCTGCAGAACAGAGGCATCCCAAGTAAGGACACAGGTACCTGTGTAGTCCATGAAGGCCAACGCGTGTAGTAATACTGAATTTGAAAATAGTTACTGGAGCTGTTTGTTTCCAAAGTGAATCCCAGCTGCATCTGCAAATTCCTGGACTTTTTCGAGCCCTCAACGCAAGAAGGACATGGACCCGATGGAGCAGGTCCAGAGGAGGGCCATGAAGATGATTAGAGGGCTGGAACCCCACTCCTACAAGGACAGACAGAGCTGGGTTTGTTCAGGTTGAAGAAGAGAAGGCTCCAGGGACACCTCATTGCAGCCTTCCAGTATCTGAAGGGGGCCTCCAAGAAAGCTGGGGACGGACTTTTTACAAAACCCTGTAGTGACAGAACAAGGGGTAATGGCTTCAAACTGGAAGAGAGGAGATTTAGGTGGGCAGTTAGGAGAAGCTTTTTCACTCTGACGGTGGTGACACACTGGCACAGGTTGCCCAGGGAAGTTGTGGGTGCTCCATGCATGGAAGTGTCCAAGGCCAGGCTGGATGGAGCTCTGAGCAACCTGGTCTCGTGGGAGGTGCCCTTGCCCATGGCAGGGGGATTGGAATAGATGATCTTGAAGGTCCCTTCCAACCCAAACCATTCTATGACTGATTCTATGATTCTATGTTGGCTACGTTATTCCAAAGGCTTTACCTCAGAAAACTGCTGGCGTCTCCCGCCAGGTTTACCTCGCAGGAGTTTGCCGCTTGTTCTAGACTTAAACAATAAAAGACAATAGGAATGACCTTTCAGCGGTTTAGAACATTGGTATTTACACATATATTTGATCCAATAATAGATTTCAGACTTCTAACTTTAATAGAAATCAAAATCTACATGGCTTGATAACCCAGTTCTCAACAGATTTAGTATTTGATCATCTTTTTTCAATGTCAGAAAGATAATTCTATTTTTGTTGGAGAAAGCAGAAGCTGTGTGCAAGTACTAATTTCCTATGTTCCACCCCAAATTTTCGTTTCATTCCTCCAGTTTAAGGGCAAATTTCAACTCCCTAGTAAGGCATTTGGAACAGCCATCCTCATTTGACAGCTTAATCCGTTATTTTGGGAACTTTGTGGAGCTGATTTCACTCATGCCTTGGAGATTATGAGCCTCCACTAACTGGGTATGCAACTGCCCTCGGTAACTCGGAATAAAACTCAGAGCAAAACTATGCGCCTTCATTCACATCTAAAAATATAATTTCCACACATATGTCTTCCAGCTTTCTTTTCTCCCCCACTCCTCAAACACCATAAATCCCCGTTCCTCTGACGCTCACTGCCTTCTCCCCACCTTCCTCAGCCATCCGAGGTCTCCAATCTCTTTCCTTCCAGTCCCTCTAGAACAAGGAAAAAGCTGCTTAGGAAAGAACCAAGAGTAAATTTCCTTGTCGGAACTCACAGATTGGATGAAATCCGAAGGGCGCACAATTCCAGGGCGCTATCGGTGGAACCCAGCTAAGAACCCCTCTTGGTTCCTCCCCCTCGTCAGCCTGGAGCTGCACCACCAGCGCTTGTGCAGCAGCCAGGAGCACAGGCTGCCTGGAGCAGGAACCCTTTGTGCCGCAGAGGTGCGAGCCTTGCTGGGCGCCAGCGAGGCAGATGGCAGGGAAGTTCCCTTCCATTCCTGCAAAGAATTTATACATTTAAGGGTTTGGGTTTTTTTTCCAAATAACCCAGAATTCCACATCGCTGCGATCTCCTATTAAAGAAGAGCACTTTGCACCACGCTGCTTTACAAGACGCCCTGTTTCTCCTGTCCTGATGCTCACTGTTAGTAAAAGGTTTCTTCCCTCAACCCTCCCTGACGTTTCTCTTCTGATTCACCCTCCTTATAACGATACCGAAAGCTATAATTAGCAAGGAAGCATCGAAACCCTTCACAGCGGCATATTTCTAGATGTTGCACACAGTAGCCGGGGGACCCGCTGCGGCAAAATTGTGCTTCAGGTAAGCAAAAAAGACAAATGCCGAATTATTTTACGCTGGCGTGGAGTGTTTTTATGCTGCAGCAGAACTACCTCAGCCTGAGTGCAAAGATTACATCTAGTTAGTGATGTCTAAGTGCAGATCTCGCTCTTATGTAATTCTCTTTACCCTGGTAACTACTCGCTCGCAGGCAGAGCGCGGGCTCCCATTAGGCAATTCATCCTCGGCTTATCCAGGAGCAGAGATGTACGTGCTCACCAGATGGTTGTTTCTCACTAGCTGAACTTTGAGTGTACTCACACCGGCTCCTCGAATCCTGCTCTCGCCCTTGCTTCGTTCCATGTTTTCAGGCTTTTTCTGATCAAGGAAGATTTGCAACCGAATCAAAACACTTAGATGAAGGGTGAGGAATAGAAATGCACAAAAACCCAAAGGGAGCACCAGTTTTGAAGCTGTTGAGAACAGGGTATTTTAAATGGTTGACGGATTCGTTACCGTTTTTCCATCCTCTCTCTGAGTCAGCCTCAGTTTTCACACCCAGCAAATCTCACATTTGTGGCTCTTTTTCCCATTTTAGTTTGAAACTGAAAAATACTCAGCTGTAATCGGATCACTGTCCCCCCTACCCAGACGAGGATGAGGTCAGAGAAGACACAATGCCCCGGCCAAATCCGTGCTTCCCTGACACAGCTGCTGGGTGTTGTTACAGGTGGCCACCCTGAGACCTGTAGGCGAGCCTCAAATATTCGCAGGGCAGGAAGGAAGGCAAGGTCCTGCCCCATCGTTGCCGCATGCTCCTGCTCGTGATGAGAGAGTTACTGCCCTTGTGCCAGCCCTGGTCTGCACCTGTGGCTGCATCCAGTGGGAAACAGCTTTGCTAATTCTTCTGGCTCAGTTCTTAGCTGTTTCTCAAAAAAAAACATCCTTCAGAAAATATTTTCAGAATCATATATTTCTTCTGACTTCCCCTTCCTTTGCACTAAGAAGGCATAGAGTCATAGAATGGTTTAGGTTGGAAGGGACCTTCAAGATCATCTTGTTCCAACCCCCCCTGCCATGGCAGGGACACCTCCCACTAGAGCAGGTTGCTCAAGGTCCCATCCAACCTGGCCCTGAACACCTCCAGGGATGGAGATGGAGAGTCCACAACTTCTCTGGGCAACCTGTGCCAGTGTCTCACCACCCTCCAAGTGAAGAACTTCTTCCTTACATATAATATAAATCTCCCGTTCTCCAGTTTAAAGCCGTTATCCCACACATGGATCAAACCCTTCTTTTGGTCTTTTTTACTACAAGCAAAGTGAGTTTATCCTCTAGCCTGAGTCACCAAAAACATCAGTACAAGGGGCAGGGAAAGAGTAGCCAGAGCAGAAAGTGGTCCTTTCTGCCTCACTGTCTCTACTCCCAGGAAGAGGTAGACATCTTCTCCCAGGGGGTAGCCTGAAGTAGGAGCAGCTCACATGGCACAGCGAAACGCTCACCCACACTTTCCTCCTCTTCTTCATCTATGGGGCTGCCCTACTGCAAAAGCACCATGGGGCCAGAAAGAAGCACCTCTCCAGGTGGTGGTGGTAAATTGTTTCAGGGACCAAATAGCTAGGAAAGATAGAGAACAAACAAAAGTAGCTAGGAGACACTGCAGATATATGACAAACATATGTACTGAGGTGTTATCTCCTCAATCACTTTGAAATCACAAAATGGTAGGGGTTGGAAGGGACCTCTCGAGATCATCTCATCCAGCCCCTCTGCTCCAGCAGGCTCCCCTAGAGCAGGTTGTCCAGGATCACGTCCAGGTGGGTTTGGAATCTCTCCAGAGAAGGAGACTCCACAACCTCTCTGGGCAGCCTCTGCCACCCTCACAGAAAAGGAGTTTTTCCTCATGTTCAGATGTGCACCATACATTTCTTCCTTTCTCTCTGGTCCCACAGGGAGCAGAAGAAGGGGGTGAAGGAGTAAATCCATGGGGATAGGGCTTTCCAGCTGGAGGGTTTGAGCCACATGATCAGTGAATCCGAGAAACTTTCCTCAGTTGGGCAGGTGCTGAATAGGTGAAGGAGTCCATGCTTGATGGCCAACAGAAAAGCAAAACACCCGGAGAAAAATGGGAAGCTGGGAGGCAATGAGGTGGCTGTAGTCCAGTGAGTGCATTCAGGTCATGGTTGTGGAGACTCCGGGAGGCTGCAGGGTCTGCCCGTCCCAGATGGTGAGCACAGCGTGGCTGCTGCCGCTGCTCTAAGCATGCATCAGCAGGTTTGTCACAGCAAAAGAATGCGGGGGGTGAGGACAAAGAGAAGAGGAGAAAAAGAGGGAGAGAATGAAGGAAAATGTGAAACTGAGTGTTAAAGACAAAGGGAAAAGAAAAATGAAACAGGAGAATGCAAAGAGCTCTTTGAAGGCACTCTTAAAGGAAGTCATGAGGGAGGACAATGACAAGTAACAATGCAACTATAAAAGGAAGCAGCAGCCTGAGTCCCTTCAGGGGCATGTAAGACATTTGCAAGGGCTTGAGAGAAAAACCCAGGAGAAAAATGGACTAAAATCCATAAACTAATTGCTGTATAGAAATGTCAGACTGAAAGAAGCTGGATTCCTCTGTGCAATGGCTGGCATCTCTCATCCTCAAGAAGGACACATTTAACTACTACCAAACAGCAGGACCCCTCCAAAATGCTCCTGCCAGCAGAAAACAGAAGTGTTGACAGAATTGTGGGGTGAGCATAACACTGACTCCTCCAAGGCCGCTAACTGAGGCTAGATAAAAATACCACATTATACAACCACTGGGTTTGATGCCGAGGTCAGGTTGCTCCCTCCTCTGAGTCCTGCCTTCTGTGAGCCCCACCAATGGCATCAGCCCTCCCCAAACATCATCTCAAAGTCATTGATGCTGAACTCAGTGGCCGTAGGCTTGGCCGTGACGCTGAGAGGCAGGGACTCATGCATCTTTCTGCTTTAGGTGAGCACACGGCTTATCCTACGTAGCAAGGCAGTATTATCAGGTAGCATTAATATACCCCAAATCCGAGCCAAAGTTAGCAGCCACTAGCGGTCGGTGAAAGTGAAAAGGGAATTTATGGTAAAAGAAGACGATCTAGGAGCATACGAGGCAACCGAGAAGGGGTGTTCTGTGCTCGGTTTACAGAACACAGTACATCATGCCGAGTGTAATCAGTGCCAGCTAATCAGATTATTTGATGAGCCAGAGGGAGCAAAATCCATCTTCGAGTTGACGTAATCCACTGATAGACTGCTTAAGGATTCTGGATACGTTCATTCTGTGTCCCAGAAGCCTTCCCCTTACCTATTCAGTGAGACTTTGCCTTTTTGTGAGCAAATCTAGGATTAAACACATACGGTTCAAATAAAAAACAGAAAACAAAACAGGTAAGAGAGAGACTCCATGGGAGTGGAGCCGGCGGAGCGGGGCCAACACCACACGACCAGTTCAGCAGGAGAGTGGAAGAACATCGGTAACACCAGGGATAGTTTAATGCTGTTAGTGGAGACCTTGTAAGGATGGTAACTGATGAAGCGAAGGAATACACGAGGCTGGAGTGAAAATGTGGAAAGGACAGTTTTCTGGAAAGTCCTGAAGTTTGGAAGAGAATTGACTTTTATTTTAATTCAGGCCTAACCTGGGCCATAAATTTGTATTACTTTAATGCCCTTGCGTTATTTTAAAGATATGTTCTGTAAAAAATCTGTACCTTCGCCCAGCACTTCTCATCACAGATAGGCAGTTTCAACAACCGGATAAAAAGAAGCTTTCAATCTTATTCCTACTTTTAATCTTACAGAAAGCCATTTAGCAGGATACCTCATCATTTATTTACAGAAACAATGAGAGGAAAATAAATAAGAGAAACAGAAAAATAAATCAGATTACTTTCCTGGGAGAACTGTTCTTTGATTTCTTTTATTCCTAACTTTAAAGAAGAAAGAAGCTAGTAATTATACATTGGGCGAGTATTGTTTACTTGTATCGGGCATCACAAAAGCTGCTGTGCCTTCCTCTCTTGCATGTTATGCTAAAATGATGGGTAGAAACAGAATAAAATAATTGCACTAGAACATTGTCTAGGATCACTGTCTCCCTCCCCCTGCACAAAGAAATGCTGAAGCAAAGCGAAGACATTTATCGAGCAGCAGGAGCTCATTAGCTTGTTGTCAGGACTCTCTCCCATTGATGGCTCTTGCGTGGCTATCTAGTAGGTAAGCAGCATTATAAATAGTCTTTTTGTAGCAGACGCTTCTGCTTTCAGATAAAAAAAATATGTTTGTTGTCTCCCAAATAACCCTTGCCCCCCTGAGAAATGCAGATTTTGTGACTCAGGAACGTGTTGCTTCAGTATTCCAACCACGTGTCTCAGCTGCGTGTGTGTTTGTCTTGCCTAAGCTCTCTGAAAGAAAGTTTAAGCTTCAACAGCCTCCGCTTCCATAAGACAGACAGCTCTGGAGCTGCCCGTGCCTAGGGACAGTTTTAAATTTGCAGGGTTTTAACATAAAAGGACAATTTAGAGTAGGTATTTGGATTGCATACAGCTGAAATTGCCTAAATATTACAGCAAGTTACATCTTCCGTAGAGGTCAGAGTAAGGCCTGAGTATTAGAGAATTCAGAAGTATGTTTAACTGAGGAGTAAACTCCTGTCTCAACGACTGATGTCATAAGCCAGCCAGATCCATGTGTAATCATTTGTCTGCACATCTCATTACTGGCCAAGCAAAACAGAAGCAGAGAGGACGAGCCACTGACTTACGCTTGCCCGATGCAATTCAGGGTAATCAATAGAACCAATTTTACAAAATTATGCAAAATGCTGAGCTCCTGCTGAAATAATTGAAAATTGATGAAGCTGCTCGGTCTCACGACGGTCACGTTCCTCCACTGGAGACTGAACCTTCTCAAACATTGAAATCCTTGACTGGGAAGTGGGGGGATTTGTATGCTTCTCTTCATGGCCATCTCACTGCTCTTCTTGCAATGCCAGAGGTTCCATGTGGCTCAGTTTCCCCAGAACTTCCCACCATACATCTCTCTGTCAACTGCTGCAGCCAAGGGGCCTGGGCAAACTCCCAAAGCCCAGGGAGAAAAGTCGGATTTGGACCTTTGCCCACAAGCCGTAGTTGATCGGTACAGAAAAATCACGTTACACTGAGTATAATACTAATAGTTATTACACAGCTGATGTAGAGAGAGCCCAGGCTACCCATGTCGGAAGCAGAAAAAGGTTGTTCAGATGAATGGGGCTGATTACTTCCATCAAACTAGGAAGCTTATTTCTCAAATGGAGCAAAAACCTGTTTGGATTAGAAGAAGAACAGAAGTTCTGCCATTTAATTTTGGTGCTGTTTCTCTTATCTTGCCGTCCTGGCTTTGAATTTGCCACTCTCTTATTCTAAGTATCCTTCTTGCCTGGATAGCTTACTCTTCAAGAGGTTTCTTGTTCTCAGGCACTCAGTGAAGAGGTCAAGTGGAGCTGATCTTCTCTCAGAACACACATCTCCAAAGCTGAACCGTATTAATTTCTTGGCTGTCCTCCTCTCACGTCAGAGAATATTCCAAATAAGGTCTTGCTGGTGTATTGCTCAAAATCAAAATAGCTTCATCTTGTTTAAGTTTGATAACCCCTTGAGAAAAGTCCCTTGGACTTTGACTTCCCTTTAGAGCTGTTGACTGCCTCAGCATATGGTCCTCTTAGAACTTCTCCATTAAACACTGTTAAATCACAGTTCTGTCAAGTCCCAGTATTTCAATGTTTTTCTTGGAATATTTGCTTTCTGTCCTAGACCTCCTGCCTCTGGAGTCAAGTGATTAAGTTAGACTCTGAGGTTTTACTTTCAAAGTAGATTTCTAATCCTCCAGGCAGTGAAGAAAAGCATAAAATATGGACTAAATATAACCTCAGTGCAATCTGAAGGTTCAGAAACTGGAAGTTAAGACAAAAAAAGAACCACAAATATTGGTTCCTAAAACTCATTATTTAAAAATATATTTCAGATGTTTTTGAGAATGACAAAGTGGTTGTTTGTTTTGTTTTTTTTTTTTTCCCAGTGTTTTTGACTGCCAGTTCCACAATGCAGAAGATATTTCTTTTAGTGCCAGCGCTGGACCAGTATCCCAGCTTAGTACCAAGGAATGAGTAGATTTGCCCTCACCTCAGAGATATGAGCTCATTTGGTCACTCATAATGAGGTCCTTCCATCCAGTAGCAATCGCAGCCTTCCTAAAACGTGCCAGGAAAAATAAATAATATTAACATCTGTATTCTGGGCTACATTTTGGGTAAATATGCTGTGTTTAGCTGATTTTCTCCTATAACAGAATACCTATGTGTTCCTTTTCTTTCCTTGGGCTGCAGTAGTCCATCCCAGACATGGCTGTGCCATAGCTACAATGATTTCTTTATACTTTCAAACATCTTCTACAGTTTCACACGGCTTTGGTGTTAAATGCATATCAGATAATGTCATGGAATCATAGAATGACATGGTAGGAAGGGACCTCTGGAGGTTTCCTGCTTCACCTCCTGCTAAAAGCATGGGCAACCTTAAAGTTACATCCAGCTTGAAAGTCAGATCATGTTGCTCAGGGCCTTGTACAGTTGAGTCTGAATTCCTCCAAGGATGAAGATCGCACAGCTTCTCTGAGCCCTGTTCTAGGGTCTAACTGACACTGAATTCGTTTTTTTTTTTCCCTAATATAGTGGCCTAATTTTGCACTAGTTGTCTCCAAAACATGTACACTCTGCCTCTTCTCAGTGCTGTTAGCCTATATGAAGTCTAATTTGGTTGTTCTCCATTGAGAGATAATGTGACTAGAGATCATGAAGCCCCAAGTTTGCTGAGGCTGCATGAAATAGAAGAGATTCTAGATTAGAAACACAAGCCGTTAACCTAGAACACCAAGAAAAGTTTTGGCTGCTTTTTCTTCCGGCCTAATACTGGAAGGGCCATAACAAAAATCATGATTGCCTTGGTATTTATCATACTAGAACTGATTAAAGGTCATTATTTCTTTTCTGCTTGAGTTTTCAAAGTTTTAAAATACTTAATTCTACAAAAGAACGAATATTGAAAATTTGTCAGAAAAAGAACAGTGTTATTTAAAATGAAAAATAAAATGATCACAGAATTTAGGGCTTTTGTAATTTATCCACGAACTCTGGAACTTGCTCTCCAAAGTTCTGTGTGGTCTCCTAAGGTCTCCAGTGTCCAAGCCAGGGAGCCCAGGGAGCCCAGGAGCCCAGCGTGCCTCTGGACTCTGAAGCGATGGGGATTCCTCATCATAACACGGGGCTTCCCCAGATGAGGTCTCCATCAAGTCCAGGCCATCTCCTGGCAAAGTGGCAGCACTTGTTAGCGTAGCTCAAGTCATGCTGAAACTCATGAGCTTGTGCAAAACGGTTTGGTTTCAACTAACTGCCACTTGCCACAACATCCGCATTTTGGGAAGCTATCCAGTGAGCGCTGTTTCCCATCTAAAAGGAAGTATTTTGCTGATCATCTAGCAGCCGTCTCTTTCCACAGCCATTTACCTACAAGCTGCTCTGACATGTCCTGTCTCCTAAATGCAAGGAGAAAGCAACGTATGCAGCTCACCACACTTGGAAATGTCTCAGTACATTTCGCTGCATCTAAACTAGGCTAAACAAGTTACATCCCAGGCACACTGACCCCTCGGGGGAATACGAACAGTCTAGTTCCAACTACAGTCACATTATGAAGACCTAATTTAGTCCTGATGTTTTGAGATACACAAGCAAGCTGGTTTTTACAAGGTCACCCCCAGCAGAGACAAGAAGATTTTTTTCCTGCTAGTGTGAAGACCTTGAGTTTTGAAAAATGTTCTTGCCTTTCATCATCATCTGTGTGCTATTTTTTTCCATCTTACTTACGTTAAAAGGTCGGTAGAAAAGGCTGTAATTTATGCAGCACTCCAGACAGCGATCTCAGGGGTTATGTGTAATGCAACCATCTTCATTTTAAATGCTGGTTTCAAATAAGTGGTCTCAAAAACACTGCACAGTTTTAAAACTGGAAAGACAATGGAGTCTACCTGGTATGGATGGAAATCTGAACTGCATTTGGTGGCAATCTGGGGGGCACCTGAAGGGAGGTTGTAATGAGGTGGGGGTCGGTCTCTTCTCCGAAGAAACAAGCAATAGGACAAGGAGAAACAGCCTCAAATTGTGCCAGGGGAGGTTTAGGTTGGACATTAGGAAAATGTCTTCCCTGAAAGGGTTGTCAAGGCCTGGCCCAGGCTGCCCAGGGCAGTGGTGGAGTCCTCATCCCTGGAGGGGTTTTAAAGCCGTGGAGATGTGATGCTGAGGGACATGGTTTAGTGGTGACTTGGCAGTGCTGGGTTAGTGGTTGGACTTGATGATCTTGAAGGTCTCTTCCAGCCTAAACAATTCTATGATTCCATGATTCTATCTAATTAAGGCATTCAGCAAGAACAACAGCAACAAAAAAGATGAGGAAAAAATGGCAAAAGAACATGAAAGTAAGACATTGTGATATTCTTAGGCACATTCTCTCCCTCTTCTTATATGGAATGTTTTTAAACATCGAGTCCTGGTCATGTGTAATTGTCCTTAAGGGTTAGTACCAAATGCACAGGAAAATGATTTAGATCTGCCCGTCACTAATTACCCGTCCTCGTGGTGCCCATTTCCTTGGGTGCTCTGTTTTTCTGCATTGCCGTGACAACACTTCCCACACCAGAGGAAATCTTTAGCTCACATCTTCCTGTAGAGTAGCAATTTCCCCATTTTCATAACTCAAGCCTTCCTCAGCCAGCAGCTGCAGCATCTGCTTGAACTGTCGAGCATTTATTTTGTAAGGGTTTTTTAAAATCCTGATCAAAATAGTCCGAGGGAGAGATACCTACAGCATCTTAAGCAACAGCTGTTCTTTACAAATCAACCCCAGGAAATATTTGGTCTGTTTATCTTGTGAATTGGCAGAACATAGGCTCCTGTATCCTGAAATACTCTATCATCTCCCATTAAACAAACCGGGAACTGGATCTCCGTCCCTAGCTGCAGATCACAAATGTAAGCGGGAGGAAGGAAAACATCCAGTTTTCATCTGGTGCCAGCTCATCTGAAGTTTCTCAACAATATCCTTAGGAATATAAGTGAGTATATCATGTTGGGTTTTGTTTTCTTTTACATGACATCAGCTTCTCTGCAGCGCTTGCGTCCTTCTTGGCTAAACTGGTACACACTAGATGGATAAAGATATCTATAAAACAGGAATTCTTTTCTAACCTTTGCCTGACCAGGGACCAAGGAAAGCTGTGTGATGTTTAATCTGACATCTGCACAGCGTAGTGGGAAAAAGAAATGTGCAGTGGAACTCTGAGGAGCTCAGCCAGCCACTCAGTCTGTTTTTCAATGCTAAGTTACATGGAAATCTTCTTCACTTAATAAATACATAAATAAATAAAATATATTTTACGCTGGCACTTTGGCGTTGATGGTTGTGGGGTTTGGGTTCAGAGGCTTTTTTCCCTGTAGGATTTCTAATAATAGAATCATTCCTAGAATCATAGAATGGTTTGGGTGGGAAGGGACCTTCCAAGGTCATCTAGTCCAACCCCCCTGCAGGAAGCAGGGACATCTCTAACTAGATGGAGTTGCCCAGAGCCCCATAAAGCCTGGCCTTGAACATCTCCAGGGATGAGGCCTCCACCACCTCTCTGGGCAACCTGTAATGGCACAAGGGTTCCTGAATCTTACATTCATCACACTTCTGCTAGCTGCAGGCAGAGCAGTAAGGATGGGGCCTGTGATCCTGTGTCAATCCGGTAATAAACAGTAATAATAGACTTTAAGCTGTCATAAGAGGATATGACCAAGCCTTGTTTGGGTAATGGAGAATTCAGCCACGTCTGATGACTGTCAGCTGAGATGATCTCAGAGGGAAGGGAATCTGCCCACAACACAGAGCTTCATGCCCACTCACAGATACCAGTGAAGCCTCCATGGCCACGGTCCTGGCTTCTCCCCCTCCAGCATCACTTCTCCGCTCTGCTCACCACGCACAGGAGTTTGCATCAGCCAGCACAATCCTGGCAGGGGCAATCTCAGTTCTCTCCGGTTCCAGACCAAACACGATGTAAGTTCTGTGTCTTCACCATACCACAGCTTGTGGGTGAGGGGAGAACTCTAACCCCTGCAAGATTTCCCACCCTTAGGGATTCCCCACACGCAGACTGCGGCAGCCTTTGTACAAGCGATGGAGCTTCTGCAAGACTTTGCATTTGGGGAAAGCAGTGGTGATGTACCTGCCCTAGGACCAGTCTGAGCTCTTTCCTCAAGTAGCAAGGCAAGCAACTTCCCTGTTTTTGTTTAGGAAGTCACACTAATTACAGAGCCGTGTCTAATTCATTTAAGCAGCCAGCGTTAATCTCAATGCTATTAAAATCTCCATGTTTCCAGGTTTCCTCAGGAGCAGTGAGTGAAGAATGGCTATTTGTGGAGCAAGCTCTTCTGTGGTGACATTGGGCAAGTGGCAAACACTTGCAGAGTCACTGGAAATTCGTATTTTGCTGGCCTCTTACCTAGGAGCCAGGCCAGAGCAGCCTGGAACAGGATCTGTGCTCCTGCTTCCTACTGTGACAAAGAAGGTGCCACAGGAGGGCACAAGGAAAGTGAGTCATTCCTGTGATCATTAATTAATTAGTGCCCTGCTGCTCCTCCAGGCAGGCCGAGCAGATTACACATGGCAAAACTGACATAAACAAGTAGAAAATTCTGCTCGTGAAGGAAATTGGGAAGGCGTTCAGTCCTGAACCTGCTGGAACCCCAGACAGTGACTCAGTCCCCTCCCTTTTCAGGATGCTCTTGGGTGCTTAGCTCCATTAGGCTTCTCCTTAGTGAAAATGGGGTTCCAAGATTAGAGGAAGCTCAGAAATTACTCTCCCTGGTGAGACAAATGCTTCTGTGTCCAGCCTGGATGGACCTGACTAAACTAGAGCCAGGGCCACCACTTCCCAGAGGGTATTCCTTGTTTCCTGGCGAAAGGCTGACACCACCAGCACTGAGATGAGGAGGTAACGGCAATCAGTGCATTGCTATCTCCAGGTTTCCGAGGAGCTTACCTCCACATCCTGTGCCAGCAGAGAACGTCAGGAGGATGGTGTCACTGCCATCATGGTCAGGAGCCTTCAGGTTTGCTGAGACCATCCTGAATGGGGCAGCTGGGACCCCTTGCTCTGTCTCACCTCTGTGTGCTCGAAGAACTGCATATCTTTAAAACATACACAAGTGCACTTTGTAAGGAAGCCAGTAGTAAAAGCCAAATCTCATCTGGATTTGTGCACTCCCTTACCTCGTAGCGTTCCTTGCCTTGGACAGCAAAAGCAGCTGCCTGCCAGAATAGAACTTTCCCTGGTGTCTCCTCTGCATCCCACCCCAGAGGAAAAAACTCACCAGAAAAGGCAATATTACTACAAAAAAGGCAATTTTCCAGCCCCCCACCCTGCTAAAGAAAAACCAGACTGAGGAGATGGGTTAAACAGGAGGGTCTCTCTGAGCTTTCTGTCCCGCTCCCAGAAGCTGCTGGCAGGGGCTGGGCACAGCAGAAGACAGCAATGATGCTCCCAAGAGCATGGGCTGCCTGCCAAAGAGCACTGCCAGGTGCCTGCTGTTTAAATTGCTTAATATATTTTATTAAACAAAGATCAATATCAGATACATGGTCTCCATCCCTGTCTGAGAGCATGAGCTTGTCCAGAGCACACAGCCTCCCACCACGGCTGCGCCAAGGCAGGGACCCTGATGGATGGACGCATCTCCTAAAGGCTGAGCTCGCTGTACCGTGTTGATCATTCTCCATCTTTCCCTGGCCAAAGGACTGGAGGTTGAGAGAGAGTGCAGACAGCTACTGCTCTTAAACCAACCCTCTGCAAATTCTGGGCGTGCCTTTTGTTGATGTACAAACACAGCCTTGGCAAGGAAACTATGGTAGGGCAGCCCTCTGACCTCCATCTGCCTGATGGTGGAAAAGACCTCAAACCTCAGAGAAGGGTGCACAGCCCCAAACTCACCTTACCAAGTCTGTGGGAGAGTAAGTCACTTTGAGACTGATGGATAAAGCCACAACAGAGGAACCAAACCTTGTTGTTGGTCCCCATAAACTTGAGGTCCATCATCCTTCCAAGTGCTGTAGGCTCGGGCCCAAACTCTAATTGCTTTATTGTTGTTGCGTTACAATGGTCTGTGATAAAATCTCCAGCTCTAGGTGCATTTCCCTGGCATGGATTCAGAGCAACAGACACACCTCGATGCTGGAGCTGTAGCAGAGTTCCCCACAGCTGACCACCTGGGCAACTGGGGTGCAGCCACCAAGTCCCTGTTTGGCAGTAGCCACGTAGCACTGAGGATGGCAAAATTTATTCATTAACAACTTTTCTGGACCTCTGAGTGAAGGATGATGTGCTGTACTTGGTATGTAAAGTGTACGAGGTGTCACGGCTACAATAGTTTATTAATTTGCCTCATTAATGTAATTCCCTGGGCTCTTTTGGGAAAGATTAAATGAATCATATGTAGACAAGAAAAGTCAGCGCAAGAAGAATCATGGAGGCCTGGCACTGAAAAGTCAAAATTCATTACAAGAAGTTGGATAAGTGTTTGTGGTGACCAGAAGCTAAAATAATGAATATTTGCTACCAGGAGGAAAATACTGCTCTTCGGTATATAGGTGGGGGACTGTAAGGCAACCCCACGTAGGACTATAAATGAGCACAGTTTCTAGAGATGTCTCCTCTGCGTGAAGCTGGGAACCGTGGCTTGCTGAGAAGGTTTCCATGGCACACTTAGATTTTACATTTGTGGATGGGTGCCTCTATGCTTCTGTTTTCTTAGATACAGAGTTGGCTTTGCAAGGAAAGGCCCAGGACGGCAACGTGTGAAAAGCAAAATGCTAAAACAAACTTCGTGGTAGGTCACCACAACCCCTGGTGAGTCAGATGTGAGATAATCGTCCCTTGTTTACCCCATCAGTTACCTGTGTGGTCAAGGCCACAATTAATACTTTGATATTTTCTGTAAATCAAACTGGGGAAAAGATTTGCTTTCAGATTCTTAGTAACAAAAACTTTCCCAAGTCACCTCCTTTAGCAGAAATTCTCCGAAATAGGCTGGAAGGTGTCCTCTGATGGAGCTTAAAGGCAGGTTCCCAAGTCCCAAAAATTTACCTGATTTTAAAGGTGATTGAGACACTTGACTAAGAGATGGGCTTCAGCGTTTGACCCTTAACCACGCAGAGATGCTGAGTAGGGTTTTCGAGATTCTTCCAACCGGGGGTTAACCTTTGCTTTGTGCAAACAGGCATTTCCAAAACGCTCATGCAGAACATGGAGAGGACAAATTTACAGGGTCAGCCTCCCTGTTTTCTTCCACAAAACATGCTCTCTTTTAGCAGTTGTTATGTTTAGCTGTTTTGCACGGCTGACTTTCCATTCCCTAACGCACATGATGTCCCAGCTTGGAACCACCATCGGTTTGATACTTTAAAAGGACTTTGGAGGTTTCAGATCATGGCTTGTTAGACAACTCCCACCCCTGGTCCAAAGTGCAGCTCAGTAGTTTTTCTCCCTTTGCTCTGGTATAAACTATTTGAACAACCCTGGGCTGTCTCCACAGAAGACAATTAACCCAAGAAAAGTGTCATGACCTGGTCCCATCTCTTCAGGATTTAATAATCCTTTCATCATTACGACACTTTAAAAGTCATTAACTGTTTAGTTTAGCTCATTTTCAGAAAGTTTCCAGCCCGACTGTCAATATCTGCCTGATCTAAATGGAACATCACGGTGAAGTTGTGGATGCTCCATCACTAGATGTGTTCAAGGCCAGGTTTTATGGGGCCTTGAGCAACCTGGTCTAGTGGGAAGTGTCCCTGCCCATGGCAGGGGGTTTGGAAATAGGTGATCTTTAGGATTCCTTCCAACCAAAACCATTCTATGATGCTATGATTTGTTACTCAGACATCTTTGAGGGTTTGATCACGGACCCTCTCAACTTCTGCTGCAAGATACGTAGTACCTGACAAAAATTCAAAGGGACCTTTCTGAGATAGGTCCTTTTCTCATTGGGAAACCTGTGGACGGGACAAAGCATTCACCAGACCCCATATTCAAAATGAGTCGGGGGTGGCAATGGGGGCTGGTAAATTTAAAGCAGATTATCCCAGCATTAAATGGTTAAGATGACCAACACTGTCCCACAGAAACATAGTGAGGAGGATGGAGGACAATACCTTGACAAGTCCCTGTCCCTTTACAAAATTTGGGCCTGGCTAGAAGATACTTTGTCTATCAGACACCAGCCGGTTTCCTGAGCAAGCATGATCCAGGCCTGCCAACCCCTAACTAGGTGTCTGCAGTGGTGAGTGACTGCAAGTTCCTCTTAGTTTGGAGGGGTTTGGGCACAAGAGGGATTGGTGAGCATGTATAAATGGGTGACAGCCTGGGTTTTGGCTTACAGATAGCGCTAGTGGTGGTCCCACCAATGCCACTGCTTGCTCTTTTGCATGCTCTGGTCCAGTGTTGGGAGAGCCTGCTGCTCAGGCTGGATCCATCCCCAGGCGTGCAGTGGAAGATGAGCAGCGTCCACTTTCTTCCCAGGCAGCGGTAGGGCCATTTGCTTTCACCCATCACTGACTTTCATCAAAAACACTGAGAACTGCACATGGTTTGGGCATCTCCCTGCCTGTCAGCCACCCGAAGCATGCAACATGTCCAGAAGCCACCTGAGGTGAGCAGTGAGCCCAGCAACCAGCCAGGCAGTGGGATTTCCTTGGGAAATCAGGCTAGAAAGTAACATGGCTCACACAAGGGCTGTAAATAAACACCCTGTAAACAACCAAAGGCAGTAGCTCCACGTTCCCCCAGCTGACAGCCTGAATTCCCACTAGTCCTTGTGGTACCTGTGCTAGACGTCTCCAAACCCTTCCCAGCATCCTTCTGCTTTGGTCTCCCTTGGATATCCCACTTTGTCCCCCTGTGAATAAACCACAGTTACCTCCTGGAACCTTTTTTAAGGTTTTTGCTTTGCAGAGATTGACTTTTTCCCAGCCCCACTTTAGGAGTTTGCCTGTGCCACGCAGGAGTGTATTTATTTCCATGCAGAACCGGTGGGATCCACCACCACCTGCCTCGTGCTCGGTGTTTCTCTGCAGCTGCACCAAGCTGCAGTTTGAAACATTGCATCGACTTGACTCTCCCATCCTTCTGTGAGGGATTTTAGTGTTTTCTGCCATGTTTCTCTGCTGAAGCAGCAGTGGGCTGGATTTCTGATCGGCCCAGGGAAGGGCAGGCAAGGTGCAAGGACTGTCCCACGGCATTCGGGAGACTCAGATGGGATGGAAGGGATTGGTGCGGGGTCTCAGAGAGATGTCGTACCACGTCTGTCAGACACCTGGGGACATGGAATACTGTTGAGCTCCCCGAGAAGGAGCACTTGGTGGGAGGGGGGTGGGCACTGGCTGCCAAACTGTCATCCCTGCTGTGGCAGTGACTCAGTGAGGAGTTGTAGGGTAAATTATTTCACCCGTATAAAGGGGATAGATGGTTTGCTTAGAGAGAGCCCACACTGGAGAAGTTTAATACCTTCAGCAGAAGAATCGGCCTTAAGTTTGTCCCTACCACATAGACAGCAGTGAGCAGAAGCGCCGTTTAGCTGCACGTCCCATCGCACACAGGGACCCGTCTGTCCCGCTGCATCCGCGCCTCCCTCACCCAGCTCCCCGCTCTCTCCCGCTGCGTTCATCAGACCTTTTCCAAAGACATCTACTAGCTCTTTCCCCGTTCAAAATCCTAAAATCATTGTCAGGAGTTATTTAAAGCCCTTCACAGACCGGCGCACCACGGGTACAAAGAAAACCCTTCTGGGTCAGCCCAGCCTGGCTGTTTATAAACGGGACACAAAAAAGCAGGGCAGTCACATTGCCCAGATAAGCACAGAGACTCCTGCTCGTCAAGAACATCCCTGGAGGTTTGCGTGGACAAGCCCAGTCACGCAACTGCACTTTATTCATCTGCCGAGGTCATGGCCAGAACAGGCAGCGCAGGTCTGGGTGATGCTCAGTGTCCCTGGAAACATTTGCAGCTTAATTGATGAAGGTACTTCTTGAAACACACCCAGGCAGCAGCAGCACCAGGGGAGAGGACCTCGGTGTCTTTGGGGGGTTTGTGGGATGCTGTGGCACTGCTGCAGGAACACACCGCAACTCTGCTCAATGCAGGAGGTCAGGAGCACTGGGCTTTGTATCCAGAGAAGGAACATGAAAATATGGGCATGGAAAACAAGCAAACCATCGGAGCGAGCCACAGCCGGCACCTGAGCTGTAGTTCTGGCCCGTGGTTTACTCCGGAGTTTAACAAAACATCAAAGAGATTGCAAAGACTTTTTTGCAAATTCAAAGGGGAGTTGGAAATACAAGAGAATTGCTTGCCACAAATACTATGCAGCTCACAAATGTCAGCAGAAAATCTTCAAAGTGGCAGGAAGGTCATTCTTATAAATAAATCATCCTGGCCCCGAGGAGCCCGACGGAGCTTCCCGGGAAATATGCATCCCGGCAGAGTGGATCTACCCTGAAAGAGCAGACAGGTAACGACCGCTCCTTTCAATGCCGCAGGAACAGAGCCTTTCAATGGGACCAACAATAGCTACTCCAGTTTGTAATCTCTCTGATGAATAATGCAGAGCATTCAATAACACGGTGGACAATGTGTTCCAACAAACTGATACCGAACACTGGCAATGCTTGCGGGCCCAGGACTGCCTGATCATCCAGAGGATAAAACCAGAGGTGGATCCACTTCACAGGAGCTGGATTTCATAGAATCATAGAATGGTTTGGGTTGGAAGGGACCTCTAAAGGCCATCTAGTCCAACCCCCCCACAATAAGCAGGGACATCTCTAACTAGGTCAGGTTGCTCAGAGCCCCATCAAGCCTGACCTTGAGTGTCTCCAGGGATGGGGCCTCCACAACCTCCCTGGGCAACTTGTTCCAGTGGTCAACCACCCTCATATTAAAGAACTTTTTCCTAATGTCCAACATAAATCTACACTTTTCTAGCTTAAGACAATTACCCCTTGTCCTATCGCTACAAACCCTTGAGAACAGACCTCACCCTGCCTTCTTATAGGCCCCTTTCAGGTATTGGAAGGTCGCTATAAGGTCCCCCCAGACCTTGCACGCTGGGGTGAAGCACTGGGCATGTTTAGCCAGGTAATGCCCATGTGCAACTGCATGGCTTGACCTAGAGAGCGAACCTCACAAAGGCAGTCATGCAAATCATCTTCTGTACTACAATGAGCAGAAGGAAGCGCCCTGTGCTTGGCCCTGGTGAGGCTACAGCTTGCACACTGTGGTCAGTTTTGGATGCCACAGTATAAGAGAGATATTGAGGTGCTGGAGCAGGTCCAGAGAAGGGCAACCAAGCTGGTGAGGGATCTGGAGAACATGTCTTTACGAGGAGCAGCTGAGGGAACTGGGACTGTTTAGTCTGAAGAAGAGAAGGCTGAGGGGACACCTTCTCACTCTCAACGACTTCCTGAAAGGAGGTTGCAGAGAGGGGGGTGTTGGTCTCTTCTCCCAAGTAACTACTGGTAGGACAAGAGGAAATGGCCTCAAGTTGTGCCAGGGGAGGTTTAGATTGGATAGTAGGAAAAATTTCTTTACTGAAAGAGTGATTAAGCGTTGGACCAGGCTGCCCAGGGAAGTGGTGGAGTCACCATTCCTAGAGGTGTTCAAAAATGTGTAGACATGGCACTTCAGGACATGGTCTAGTGGTCATAGTAGTGTTGGGTTGATGGTTGGACTTGGTGATCTTAGAGTTCTCTTCCAATCTTAATGATTCTATGATTCTTAAATTTCTTTCACCCAACCTTATGGCAGCTTATGACAGGCATAAGCTCGTCAAACATGCAATCTTTCTGTGTGGCTTAAGGACCAACAAAAAGGCAGCTGCTTTGGTTGGTCCATATCTAAGAATTTATCTGAAAACAAAAATAATGAGCTGGCAGATTGGGCACCACGCAGGAGGTGACGTCCAAGCCACAGAAGCACGTTACGTGGGACAAACAGCCCCGGGCTACGTGGTCTGGATTTGGCTGTGTGGCCAAAGTGCTGTGCCACTGCTAGGAGTGAAAACCATCCCTGGGTGAAAGGAAGAAAAGTAATATGTAGAGAATCATCTGATTACATGTTTTAATATTTATGCATTGCAGAGCTTACTATAAAACTATTTTGCCAGCAGAAATTCAAATGCTGAAGAGAGAAAGCATTAGGGCTAATGCAAGTGTGTGAGTCACGCAGGGTCTGCGTGTCTTGTGATCGACTTCCACAGCCATTACACTAAAACTCCTTGCTGTTCTTCCGGAAAATAATTGGATTTGAAAAGAATAAACCATCATTCTTTTTTAAAGCACTATTACTCCATCCTCATCCTAAAGCTTCTGCTGACCTCCAGTAGCACGGATCAGATCCACGCAACACCTTTTAACCTCGACCCACTTTCAAATATTAATCCTAATGCCCAGCACAGCTTTATTATCCCCTTTCTAAGGCTGGGGAAAGTGTGGCGGGGAGATGGGCTGAGCTGCTGGAGCTGCAGCGAGCAGGGGGTGATGCACAAAACCCCCTCACGTCAGACAGAGTCCTAGTTCTTGCCCGTGCTGAGCAGAGAAAGTGGGACGGAGGCAGAAGCTGACCAAACCCATTACAAGATGGGAAGGCTTTTACTGTAATGTCTGTCCTGTTTGGGGGGGGGAATATAAATACAGGTGTTAGATATTGTCATGGTAAAATTATCTGTGCCGTTGTTTCAGTTTGCATTAAGAAATAGCTCCGTTAGGATGGAAATCAAGCTCTGATTTTAATTATTTTGCTTTGGAGAGGAGAAGGGATAGGGAAGGTTTCCAAGTGACAGAGAAGGGCATTAAAAGAGGGAACGTGCTTTAGGATTCTTTTTCATAAAGGATAAGAATTGTTGATTAACCTGAAAATATGGCAGGAAAGGTTCACTTTGTACTGAAAAGGCTTTTCTTTCAATAATGGTTTAAATAGTAAATTTATGATCAATAGCCAGTTTAGGTTCTATAATGAGCTCGACTGAAAATGGGTGGTAGACACGTTCACATCCTACGGTAGTGTTAGATGGATGAAGCAACCTCCTCCCTAACTTCCCACGTCTTATCAAACACTGTGCAACCAAGAGATGTTGCCAGTAGCAACAATGAGCGTTTCACCTGTTTGAAGGTCTCTCTCTCCTTTGCTGTAGCTGCTTTCCTGGGCCCTGATCCTGCTGCACGTGGTCTATCGCCAAAGGCTCTGTCCTTTCTTTTCCTCCAGGCATGTGACTGGAGCTCCCTGGAGCCCACAGGGGCTGGTTCAGACCTTTACAAGATGACTGGGGACTTCATTTCATGCTGTGCTTATTTAGCAGACCAGTAAAACCAAGCCCCTGATGTCAGAATAGAAATAGAATAGAATAGAATAGAACTGTTTCACTTGGAAGGGACCTGCAACAATCATCTTGTTCAACTGCAATGGGACGGCATGGGTCAGTCCATTAAAGATGAGGAGCTCCAAGAATCATAGAATCATTTAGGTTGCAAAAGACCTTTAAGATCATCAAGTCCAACCATTACCCCAGCACTGCCAAGCCCATGACTAGACCATGTCCCTCAGCACCACATCTACACAGCTTTTAAATCCCTCCAGGGATGGGGACTCTACCACTGCTCTGGGCAGCCTGAGCCAGGGCTTGACAGCCCTTTCAGGGAAAAAATTATTCTTAATATCCAACCTAAACTTCCACTGGCACAACTTGATGCCTTGACCCCTACCTGGCTCTAGCCTCCTTTCAGGGAATTGTTGAGAGTGAGAGGGTCTCCCCTGAGCTTCCTTTTCTCCAGGCTCAACAACCCCAGCTCCCTCAGCCACTCCTCACAAGACTTGTGCTCTAGACCCTTCCCCAGCTTTGCTGCCCTTTTCTGGACATGCTCCAGCCCATCTTGTAGCAATGGGCCCAAAACTGAAGAGACTGACTGAAGCTGCCCAAGGACTTGCTAGCTCATCCATCCTTCTAGTTATGAAATCAGAAACTGCCAGGTCACATTCTGAACACAAATGTGCATATATGTTTTGTCAGACCTAAGACAAGCGACATAAGGATCTTACCTTCTCCCAGCTGTGGCCAGCAGCCAACCTTCGGTCTTCATGTCTTCAAACAGATCCCATTCCCTGGTGTTCAAATTACTGCTCTACTCACCCCAGTCGGTGTCACCAAGTATTAAAATGCAGAAACCAGAATGAAAGCAGAAGCTGAGATTTTTAGTGAATAAATCATGTTAATAGTTTTAAACATTTTCTAAAACTTAAGCTGTTCTATTAAAAAAAAACAACAAACACAAAACCAAAACAACAAACCCTCATCCATTTTCACCAGTGGATCTTCTCCACGAATACGCTTCGCGCTCCTCCAGCCTCCCCCCGAGGGAAGGCAGCCAAAGCCTTGCTGCAGACAGCAGTTGTCAAGACAGCCTCTGATTTAAACAAGGGCTCGGTCATTTAATGCTTTACAGATGGTGAACAGCACATTACATTTCACCGGCAGATAAGCTGGCAGATGCTGCCGATGGGCCGGCCGCAGCGGGCAGGCTGCCACGTCACGTCACGCTGTGCTCGGCTCTGTGAACCCTCCAGGGTCAGCACCTGGTGAGGACCCAACCTGCTTCTACTCAGGGACCTCCCCAGAGCATCCCAGCTCTCCATCGTTGCAGTCGTTCCATTACTGATCAACTGCACCGTTCTTCTGGCCAGACTGAGGTACAGGCTGTCAACACCAGCTCCACCGAAACACTGCTTGGTTTTCCTCAAGGTCTTATCTATGCATAAAACATCCTGAAAGATGGAGGCCAAAAGGATGATGAATGTGCTGATCTGCTCTTCCAGCACCTGCTAAGAAGTTGTGCTCAACTTTATTCCATTTAGTACTTTCCGGGTTCTCTCCCCTTCCCCCAAAGAGCATTTTTTTTTGTTGTTATCCCAAATCCATTTTTGAAATGCCAGCTCTGAAAGACTTGAGTCAGTACCTTTTGTAACTGGAACTAAAAAAAGAGTAGATGAAATATCTGCAGAGAAGCTTGATGGAGCAAAAAGAGCATCAGCACAATAGCAGGTGTCAGTCTGTGAAAGTGTTTCTGGGAAAGGGAGAAGCACAGAGCGTTCATATCGTATCATTATAATTCCCCCCCACAATGACTGTGCAGTTACAGCTAGGAATTATTCAAAGGTATTAGAAATGATCATTGGAAAAAAAAAAACAAACAACATAAGGCAGACCAGCACCTTCTGTCAGGTCAGATACTGGCCACCAGTTACCCACCTCTGTAATATGGTCCTGTTGTGTTCATGACATCTGACAAGCCTAGATGTGGCTGGAGATTGCTGCCGTTGGGCGTTGACTTTAAAGTGTTTGTATGCTTTTTTCCAGATGACATGCCACGGTTCTCTGTCTTTGGGCTCCTCTTTCAGAAACTAAATCCCCTTTTTCACTTGGCAGTACGCTGCCCAAATGCAGTCCTCTGATCGGTGCGTGACAGAAAAGCTCTCCCTTTCCTTGAATAAAATATTTCCAGTCGGAAAGGACCTACAATGACCATCTATAGCCTAATCCTCCGCATAGGATTTCTTTTTAAAATGAAATTTCCTATTTTAAAAGGAAAATAAAAAGGCACTATTATGACCTAAAGCCAGTGGAATAAAACCAGGGTTACATATGCAGAGAATACCCTCAAAGATCTGTGCAGTCCATCCCTCCCGAGACAGCCTGTGATGATAGAATCATAGAATTGTTTAGGTTGGAAAAGGCCTTTATAAGATCATCGAGTCCAGCCATTACATGGTTGAATGGTTAGGTGATGAACGGGACTTCGAGAGTGGCTGCTCTGGTCAGCTCGTAGGACCACCTTTCTCTGATTCCAACCCTGTGTTGCAATGCCAGGCTTTGGATGCTCCCTCCAGTACAAGTGGAGTCTGTTTCCCGTGTGACCTACATCTGTTGTGAGAGCAACCAAGGTCCGTGAACACAACTTGCGCTCTCTCCTGCATGCCACAAAGGTCTCCTGTGAAGAGCCATGCCAAACGCCACAGCTCTGCGTGCTTCCCTCTCAGCAGGGCTTGCTTCTCCCATGCTACCCACTGCCTAAGACAAATCCTGAAAACCTTGGATATCTTTAAACCTCCCCCAGGTGCTCTTCAAGTTTTGGAGAACTTCAAAGGAAGAACTTCCATGGAGCAAGTCACATGAGGTTTGCTCTGTGTCCTGGGTGAGCAAAGCCCAGCTGGTCCAGGGTCAGCTCAGACGAGCAGAGCCCATTGGTGCCTGTTTCCCAGCACTGGAATTGAATCATCATTTAGTGGAGAAAATTAGAAAAGAGCCAGCTGCATCCTCTCTCTGTCTGGCTTGCAAGCCCTGGCTAACTTAATTTCACCCAGCCATGCTCAGAGCTTCAGGTCAGCTTCCCAAGTCCAGATCTGAGCCTTCACGCCCAGCCTGTACCAGCTGCTGGTCAGCAGACTCTGAAGGATGCTACTACATCTCTGTGTCCACATGAGGACCTGAACCTGCAGATGTATGAGGCTGCATGGTCCATATTGCTCTGAAAAAAGTGAAAAAAGTTTATCTTTGTAGAAGTTTATCTTCCTTTGCCACTGGATAGGCTTCAAGGCCTCTAGTGAAGCCACTGTAGCTGCTCCCCAGCTCTGTCATGAGTCTTCCAGCCAACACAGGCTCAAGCGGTGATCCAGGCAGTGAAAAAGAAACCTGAGCACAGGTTCTTAAAAAACAAACAAACAACAAACCCCAAAATAACAACAAAAAAGTTGCCATTCAAGGTTTTTACTAAATCAAGACAATAAGTATGAAGAGGATGAACACAAACCCTTACAGGGAGAAGCTCTTGAAGAGATGGGTGAGACCTCTCTGAAGTAGCTTTGCTATCCCACACAGCTTCACTGGATGCCCTCACTACCCTGTGGGTCCAGCAACGTCATCTCCAACACAGTCTCTTCTGGTGCCTCCAGAACCATAGATGAGTTTCTCCTGAGCACTACCAGTCCACCACCGATGACCCTGAAACCTGCCAGAAACTTTGGGCAAGTTACCAAACACCAGAACAAACCTCTCATCTCTTGCTTTGCAGCTAGCAAAGGCAACTTCAAAACGGTATTCATAAAGAAAATCCATTCTTCAGTGTCTTTGTTCTCAACTAGAGCTAGGCTGGCACTTCGTACTGACGTAGATAATTTCAACACTTGAGTCTTCCACTCACATCGTATTAAAATTGCAATGCCCTGCAGCCATAATGTGTGCTGCAACCTGGTCTGGAGACGGATAAAAACCTAAATGCTATTCCCAGTGACCAGTTCCATCCACTAAATTTATCCATCAAATTACCCAGAGTCCTGTAAACACATTGCATCATCAGCTGGTCACACGCAAAATTCCACCTCCTTGCTAGAAACTGGCTTGAATGCAGTTCAGCAGCTCTGACAGATCACTCGATTAGTCCAAAAAATCCCAAATTTAAAACAAAGCAATTTCCTCTCACGTATTCATGAGCATCATCCAACTTGTTGGAGTTTAAAAAGCAGGTTGAGAGCTGCCAGTGAGTCCTGAGTTGCCTTTAAAGCTTACTTCCTACTACAATCTCATGCTCCAGAACCCCGCTGATATCATTGTAATGATCTGTAAAGAGAAATAAATTAAAAATCCCCAAACAATTCCCATTCAGAAAGAAAATTTGCGGTGATGCTGGGGAAAAAAAAGGGAAGTTCCATTCTTTTGGAGAAAATTCAGGTTTTGAATGCATTGGTTCACTGGATTACGTTGGTTACCAAACCCAACTGGAGCCTGCAGCTGAAAGGAGGCTCCAGTTTTGCACACACCATTCAATATGCCATTGCCACTTCAAATGCACGTACCAGTCTGAGGAGTAATTGGGATAGCACCATTGATGCTGGGAAGGCAAAACTGAACACAGCCCCACCAGTAAAAACACGCTGCACAGAGGTCCTGAGGCCAGCTCTCAGACTCGAAAGTGGAGAACTTCCTTATTTTTGGAGCATTTTATGCAAATGGCATCTGGAGGAGCAATGGGTTTGGGTCTTGGGTGGAGGAGCCAGGCTCCAGCATGGTGGCAGCCCCTACTCCTGCCTTGCTGGGAATGCTGGTTTACCAGACAGACGTGTTGAGAGAGGCGTTTCCTACTTTACGCCCTTCCCCTTCTCCAGAGGAGAGCATCCCACCATGGAGGCATTTCCTCTGGGAAGCAGCTGAGCCCCTGCCAGGATGGCCGTGGAAAATCAGGGGCCATCCTGGCAGATGTGCCTGAGGACCTCTGAATGCCCACAGGGAACTCTTTCAGGGGCTACAGAAGTGCAAGCACATTTTTTTTCTTCTTTTTTCTTTTGATGGAGGTGAGTACTGCTGTGTGCACTTAAAGAGGATTTTTAAAACAACACCTTCTGGCAAACGCACCCATCAGGAGCTGGCCGTTCGGAAAACAGGTTTCTTGGAACATCAGGGTCTGCCGCACTTCCACACAGGTTCTCTCAGAAATCCTGCAGGAGGAATTTCAAAGAAAAAGATCTTTTTTTGTTTTAAATGACGAAGTTCTGGTGGTTTAGCCTGACTCGGTGTGTCCACGTCATTAGGAACATTCCCCCACCCGCTCCGAGGTATTTCAACAATCCCAGCTTAAGTCTCCTGCTTAAATAAAAGATACAAGTATTTGCAATGCATTAAAGCACCGTAGAAATGAAATAGAACACCCCAAACCCAACCTTACCGAGGATCATAGAACCATAGAATGGTTTGGGTTGGAAGGAACCCTAAAGATCATCTAGTTCCAACCCTCCTGCCATGGCACGGACACCTCCCACTAGACCAGGTTGCTCACAGCACCCCTGGTGAGCAGGTCAGAGCTGTTAGCAGATAAGCAGAAACAAACGGAGATTCTGCTGTGTCCTCAGACTGCTGGGGGTGAGCTTTGGAGGCAAACCCTGGCTGGCATTTCTGTGCTCGCAGCAAAAGCAGCAGCGTGCACGTTGGGATGGAGCTTCATGACCTGTCTCACTTGGAAGGCACACACAGGGCTGTCCTGCAAGGAGAACTATGCCTAGCAATGCACGGCCATCACGCAGAAGAGAGCAAGGCTTCTTTTAAACCATCAGCAACGCACTTGTGCTGCTGCCCGCCCGTGTGTGACGGTGTTCAGGCACCCAGGGCTGGGCAGAGAAAAGCGAGGCCAGAAGATGCCAGCGGTGTCATGGTAACAACGGTGGGATGCTCCTGCATCACCTGCACCACCGCAGGGAATCGCCGTTTGGTGGCCTCGCTCCCCAAACCTGCCTGTTGCCGCTGTGGTGGGAACATGAGATCTGCGTGCAGCCAGGAGAGACGCGGGTGGGGTGACCGTGCCTGGAAGCAGGAAGTTAGCAGGCACGATTAGCAGGACAGCACACGCCGGAGATGCTAATCCCCCAGTAATAAGCCTCGCAGCACAGCCAGGGCACGGCTCTTGCCCAGCAGCAGCAGCGTGGCCAAAGACAAGATCAAGGGCCGAGTCCTCAGCAGACCTGGCATGACCCCTCTCAAGCCTCTGTGGGGATGGAGGTGGAAGGTTCAGTTGCTCTGTGCTCAAGGCTGGAGAAGGGGACGCTTTTTGCCTTTGAGCCTCTTATGCTAAGTATCACACGTGCCCCCCTGAGGCACGGCACACACGTTCAGGAAGAAGTAGTCTGATGCAAGCCCACGGCTGCTGCAAGCACCACTCCCTCCTTCCCTCATTGCGTGGCACCAGCAAGGTCGTTGATAGGATTTTTTTGGGGCAGAAAACTGGCTTGCGAACAGCTGCTGGTGGCCTCAGCCAGCCCTGTGGTGGGAGAAGGCTCCAAAAGCCTCCATCACCAGGAAAGCATCCCACTGTGTCTCCTCGAGCATCTCCCTGGCACCTGCCATGGCAGGGACACCTCCCACTAGAGCAGGTTGCTCCAAGTCCCATCCAACCTGGCCTTGAACACATCCAGTGTTGGGGCATCTACAGATTCATCATGGATGCAATGGGCAACCAAGCATTTCCCATATTAGAGGAAAATGCGTGACCTGCACAGCGGCACTTATGAAACAAAGGCCTAGTGTTATAAAAGAGAGACGGGGAAAAATTCTTAACTTCAGGTAACAATTGTAGTTCTTACCTAAATGAGAGGTGCAGGTCTAGTTGGGAGGCACAGGCAGGTTCATCACCATCCTGCCGTGTAGGGGTTGGCAAGAGACAACCACCACCTCCCACAACATGGCAATAACACAGCTTCTCCACCATGAGTGGACATCAAAACTTTTGGTGACTGTTTGTATGGTGTTTGAGACCCTCAGGTGATATCAGAAATGATGTCCCCAGTGCATTAGGAAGGATAGTGCAAGAGATAGACTGAGAGACCATGGGAGGACTCATCCAGCATTCAAAGAGTGGCTCAGGAATCAAGACTCCCACCTTCAGCTCCATGGCTGATACGCACCGGGACTCATCAAAAGTTCAGCTTTCCATTCTTCCAGGAGCTCAGGCTGTATTAAATTTAACATCACTACGTTAAGAGTTATTATTAGCAAGTGACAGCTGGTTTAATAAACTCAAAGTCAGCAAAGCATTAATCTTCCTGCACACCAAAGCCTTGTATTATTTCACTGGCGTGACCATCAGCAGATGAATGGTCCAGACCTGCAAGGGCTTAGAGAAACTAAGGGGTGAGAGGTTTGATTGCCAGCTGGAATCTGGTCCCAAATAAAAGCTTATCCTGTCAATTGACTGCTGGGGGAAGTTGTGGGGGTCATGGTCCTGCTCGCACTCCCCTTTCTGGATGTTCAACAAGCATCTGGGTTTGGGTTCCCATCTTGCATTCCTACTCCTCTGAGGTCTCCCCAGGATTGGGCTGCCATGTCCCTGAAGTGCTTATCTCCTGTATGGTTTCTAGGTGACTCTACATTTCTGTTACATTTCCAAACGAGGATCACAGCAAATGGATGGGGCCTTGAGCAACCTGGTCGAGTGGGAGGTGTCCCTGCTATGGCACAGGGGGGTTGGAACTAGATGATCTTTGAGGTCCCTTCCAACCCAAACCATTCCATGATTCTATGAAAACCTGAACAGCGTTCAGTAATTCAGCATATACAACTTATCCCGTCTCTATCTTCACCAACTCTTGGGAACTTTTTGGGTCCAACTGGTGGTCTAAGCAATCAGAATCCTTTCTCCTCCACACCTTCACAGTCTCACCTTCATGCTTTGGCAGCCTCTTTAAACAGAGAGGGGTGTAGAAAGGAGTCTGCAGAACAGAAACTCAGACACAATTATTTCCTAATATAGCCTTCCAGCCTACTCTAGACAAGATCTTCATGGTAGGTGGGGAAAGATCTCAAGATTATCCACTGCTTGCTTGATCCACAGCTTGCTTATGGAAATACGTTTGGGCTGAAAGCTTTCTGTCCAAAGATAGTCAATTCAACCATCAAAATAGAATAACTTTGTATTCTGTGCAGGAATCTTGCCTTTCAGTTGAGAAGCTACATAGCATCCAAGGGTCACAACAACCACTCTCCAGGATACAGACGACAGTAATAACTAACCTGCCAAAATCCCACAGTGAACGAGAAAATAGTGCTCAGAGAAGACAACTCCCCGATAGATACTTGTTTCCTAATTTGTGGCCAGCTCTAAGACAAAACCATGCTTGGGAAGTTACTTGCCTTCATACCTGGAGGTGTCACAGGTGGAGGACGCTGGTTTGGCCTTTCCCTAGTAATAGAGTCGAGTCTGAGAAGAGTCACTCTGGTGTTGGTCTGCCCAGCAGAGGAGAAATACCACGACTTCTCAGGGGCGAGCTCAACACCAACATCACCAGTCTCAATGATTTCACCACCCATGGTGAACATGGATTTAAACAAAAGTCCTAAAACCCCCAACTCAGCTATAGCTAACAGCAAACAGATTTAGCAAGCAACTGCTTAAGAGATAGAACCAGAATCATTAAGGTTGGAGAAGACCTCTAAGATCATCAAGTCCAGCCGTCAACCCAACACTAAATGATAAAGGCACATTTTCTCTCTAAGTCTTTGCACTTCATGTTAATTGAGTACAGAGTGTCCAGACAACCTCACAGTGACATACCACATGCTGGAGGAGAAAATTTGAACCTCTACAGAATTACTTAAGACAACTCTTGAGGAACAACCAGTACCTTCAGAGCTGCCTTTCAACCAGGAACTCCTGCTGCTCAGACTAGGAAGTTGCAGCCACAGCATCTGAGTGATAGAATTCTGTTTAATGAACATTTTCCATGAATCTTGCATAAGAACATTTTATGTAATGAAGGCTCCGTTTATGGCTAAAATTAGCTATCCCTTATTAGTACTACAGACCACCAACGATCTCTGCTCGCAGCTTCGAGACGGCAGCTACAGCAGCCTCTCGCTCTTGAAAATGTGTTAGAAATCACAAACTGGCACCAGAAAGATCTGTTGGAACAATCCCCACGGTGGCAATAGGCCTTCCGAAGGGAAAACCCTTAGCAGGACTATTTTTCCTCCTTTGGAAAAAACCATTCGCCTGAAGAAAAACATTGAACAGGAAAATAACTCTGGTAAAAGTTTTCTAAAAAATAATGTTGCCTATAATGGAAGAATTTCAAAACACCTGCGTGTTTATTCTATTAGTGACTTGTCTCTTGAGGCTTTTTACCTTCCCAACACCTTCTCCAATGAAGCCAGAGGAAATAAATACATGGTACACATAGCCACCCGAGGGAATGACCATCCTCTCTAGTCACAGGTGAATACCAAGAGCCCTGGTGCCACCAGAGCCACCCAACATGCCTTGAGAACCATGGGGCCTCAGGAGGGCTGGAGATCATTAACATAAAACCTCTCAGTGACCTGCGAGTGTCACAGAAGCAGCAGCTTTGCCAGCCCTGGTGGCCTTAAGGTCCTTCTGCAAGGTATCCTTTCCCTACTAAGCCTAGAAAAGGCAATTGAGTATTTTATTTTTGCTGGATGATGCCTAGGGAAAAGACAAGGAGCTGCAAGTTAATGTCTTGTTTAAAGGTCAGAAAGAGGGAAAACCCACCGCCCTAGATTTCCACTGGCACACCACTTCCTGCATTTAATCCTGGCCCGCCTGGGTCTGATGTTAGGTGCCAAGAGATGTCAATGTGTGATTGTGATGAGTCCCTCCTTCCATAAAAGTAACTCTTGCTGGGTTTAGCTGACTTTTTTTAATATCCATCTTCAGATGCAGGACTTGCCTCAGGAAGTTGAGCCTGAAATTCTCTCAAAATAAGGAGAAGGTTGACATCCTAATAATAGAATCATTTCGGTTGGAAAAAGACCTTTAAGATCATCGAGTCCAACTGCTAAACCAGCACTGCCAGGTCACACTAAACCATGTCCCTCAGCACCACAGCTGCATGGCTTTTCAATCCCTCCAGGGATGGGGACTCCACCACTGCCCTGGGCAGCCTGGGCCAGGCCTTCACAACCCTTTCAGGGAAGAAATTGTTCCTCATGTCCAACCTAAACCTCTCCTGGCACAACTCGAGGCCGTTCCCTTTTGTCCTATCGCTTGTTCCTTGGGAGACTGACCCCCGCCTCACTCCAACCTCCTTTCGGGTAGTTGTAGAGAGTGAGAAAGTCTCCCCTGAGCCTCCATTTCTCCAGCTAAGCAACCCCAGGTACCTCAGCTGCTCCTCGCAACACTCCAGACCCTTCACCAGTTTTGTTGTCCTTCTCTGGACATGCTCCAGCCCCTCAATGTGCTTCTTGGAGTGAGCGGCCCAAACTGAACCCAGAATTCAAGGTGCGGCCTCCCCAGTGCCCAGTCCAGGGAGATGATCCCTGCCCTAGTCCTGCTGGCCACACTAGTGGCCACACATCCAAGCCAGGATGCTGGTGGTCTTCTTGGCCACCTGGGCACATGCTGGCCTCCATATGGCTGGCTGGTGACCAGCACCCCCACGTACTTTTCCACCAGGCACCTTCCAGCCGCTTTTCCCTATGTTTGGAGCATTGCAGGGGGTTGCAGGACCCAGCCCTTGGCCTTGTTGAACCTCATCCCGTTGATCCAGCCTGGCCAGATCCTAATGCACACTTTACCAAGGCTGAAGCAGCTGGAGCTCTTGTAAACTGAGCTCTCCCAAGGCTCTGCTCTCTCTGCCTTGCAAGCCCGCAGAGTGCAGGATTTGCTCCCTTGGGCAGCGAGCTGGAGCAGCAGAGTTAACCCCACAAACTGTTGATCCGCCTTGAGGGCCCTTTGCTCTCCAGGGTAAGTGCAATCAGTGTTCAGAAGGATTCAGGGGCTTTGGATTTAATTAAGGTAAAATTACCATCAGATGTATGGCAAAGCGTAGAAGTTTAGCTTTAAAAGAAAAAGCGCCTAAAGTCATTTCATCTCAAAGCAACCATACAAGAACAAGAGCAGCTGAAAGAGCCTGCACATTTAGCAAGGCTAATATATATGCCTGAAGATATAATAAGATATAATAATATATAATAATATATAAT
>VZZY01002853.1:0-18707 GCA_013400335.1 Eurystomus gularis
CATTCCTGGTGCTGTGTAGGCCCTCCTTTTATTGAAAAATCCAAAATTGTGGTGACAACACCAGCCCTGGAGCCATGCTAGTGTATTTACATAATTTAAGTACTGATATATAATTTAAGTGGGCATAATTTAAGAATCTTACCTATTTCTGTCCCACAGCATCAGCAGTCACTGCAACCTCACCAAACACAACACTATTTACTCTGTTTTTCTCCAGGATGTGTAAAATCACTCCAAGTCATGGCTTCTCTTTTTATCTATCATAAGAATAATAGCTTAGGTTTGTGAGAATAAAGTACAAGATGTTTACAGGCATCATTTCTCTTGGAGAATCACCTTTAACAAGAAAAAAAATAGTATCTAGCCACTTATTTATGCTGATGGATGTTACATCTGGAATTGAGTGTAGAAACTAAATACAAATACGCTACATGTTAAAGGGGATGATACCAAACTAAAATACTGACAGTTTAACAAAACAAATCTGAAGTATTTTGAAGGGCTGTATTTTTTAATAATACTGCCGGTATTTCTGGTATCATTGCTCACTTTTTTTGTGGCATTTTATTAGTTTTAAACATTCTTCTCATTCCTGCAGTTTTGTGAAAAGACCTAGCAAATAAGACAGAATATTGACGGACAGGCCATATAGGTAGCAGAGAAAATGATGGCATTAGATTGCCCGGTCAACTGCATAAGTAACCAACATGAAATAATAGAGTCATACTGTTATGAGTGCTGGGGTGTGGAGGAGAAAAAAAACATTTCAGACAGAAGTATGATTGTTAATTTGATGGTTCACAATTGGCGTGCTTTTTTTCAGCTTTGAAAGAATATTCTTATTTCAATAGTGTAGTAGGAAGACTAGGAAAGGAGAACTGTAGTAAAAGACCAGGAAATAGCAGTTAATCTTGTATTTCAAAGTGAACAGATATACTTAATTATTTTCTTGAATGAACAGAAAATAAAACACAGTAATGGATTATTTTAATATGCTTTCTTAATTTTAATATCCACAGAAATTTATTATTCTTTTCATCCTTTACTTGGATGTGCTTGGTTTCTGCTTTTGCAGATACTTTTTCTTCCTTTGGTCCTTGGTGTATATGTAGAATTTTCTTTTAGGCCATAGTATTCTTCTTGGAAGCATATTGGTCAGGAAGATATTAGAGCAGGGTTATAGACCTGTCAAATGCTAAACTACTGTAATCTGAAAAGAATGAATGAAATTTAACATGTTGTACTTAAAGTCTATTCTAAAATTGGCTATTTTTTTCACAATCTTTCTTTATTCCATTGTCTGCAAAAAACAGGTAAGTCTTCCATCTAAACTTCCCCTTATTTAGATCTCAGCATAGATCAAATAAAGTGCATGCAAGCAAGTTTATGAACATTCCACTCTCTTATTCTTTATGATTCTCCCTTCATGTTATGCCAAACACCATTAAAATAGCACTTCTCCTGAGTGAGACCAAAATGTGCTATATCCTGGCAAAAAGGTCAAAATACTGGGTAATTACCAGGCCATGATATCATGGAGGCTAAATGATCAATCCTTAGTGAATCATAAGGATGCTCCTGTTGTTTAATTTCCTCATTTAGGGTTCTACTCATCAGTAAATAACCAGTCTGCTAATGATAATGAACTGTAATATGCTTAGATAGTAGGCATAATTAAAGAATAGAAAGGTAATGCATCTCTATAGCTTTCTGGAAACAGAAAATTCCTTCTTTTAAAAGGTTTCTTCTCATGCTTCTTAAATGTTACCAACTATTCCTTAGGTTCTCATGAAGAATCTCTGAGCCAGTTTACAAGTATTATAAGAAAAATAAACATCTGGACAATCCTAGCTCTTTGATACAATTTAAGTATTGAAACAGTTTTGAAACCCACCTGAACCTCAAGATTATTTCATGTGTTGCAAAAATTTTTGTAGCTTTTATCTATCTTTTTCATGTGAATTAGACTATAAAGTCTATCCTGAGTTGTCAGATTCAATGTCCATGTCTAAACAGGTCTTAAACCATCATGTTTCACCTCAGAGCTAGTTCCTTGCCCTGCTGTTATCCCTTTGCAGCACTGATCTTACACACTTCTTTCACAGTACAACAAATTCTCTACACACAGGTCTTTTGTGTTGGTTTGCTTATAGTTCCATTCCATTAACTCAATAGAGGATTTTAGTATATCTGGTCTAATTAAACCCATATTGGAAAAGACTGACTGAGCTGAGGTTTGAGAGGAAAGCTACAAGGAAGTTAAGCAGCTGGTGAAAGGGGAAATATCAGGTATCAGTGCTGGAAAAGTCAGGCAGGCAGTTAGCAGCAGAGCATTCCAGTAATCTCTTTGAGATCAATATGCCAAATACCATAAAGAATGGTGGGGAAAAAAAAAAAAAAAAAAAGAGCATGTTAAGGTTCTATCGACAAATATTATTTTACTTAGAAAAAGCCGGAAGACCTTGACAGCTTATAAGAAAGGTGGAGACAAAAAAAAATGCAAAAAGGTATCTTAGAAAGAACTGTATCACTTTCTGACAGAGCCAATATCTGATTTTGAGGGAATGGGCCCTGGTCTCTGCTTCTGTCAGAGGGTTACTCCAAAAGCTCACTGACATCCATCTTTGAGTTTCTAGTCTCGCTTAGATTAGTTTAAAACATTTTTTCTAATACAGAAAAGTCTGATAAATCCAATGGTCTTATTCCCTCCCTGGTGTATATTTCTCCCAGTTATTTAAAGGGAGTAATCCCTTTCTGCCTTTGGTTTTGATAGATTAAGAGACTGCTCTGTTTATTTTCAGGATAATCTCATATCTTCTGTGTCTTTTGAAAGTTCACTCTGTCCTTTGCTGACTGTAGGCAACCAAAATCTGTTGCAGTAAATGAGGTCTGCACCAGTGGAGGGTACTTCAATATCTCCCTTATTTCTGTTGTGATGTCTCAGCTGACATATGCTAGGATAACATTTGCCTTTCTCACAGCTGTACCGCTCATAATCATCATCTGATCAGTGAACACATGTGGATCCTCTTTCTCCAGAGACCACTAAAATGTCAAGAAATAGCCTAAATAGAACACTGTAGCAGCCCTAGGATAGCCTTATGATACGTGTGTGTAGCTAGGGACTGGAGAAAATTTTATTAAGACAATTTTAGGGAAATATGAACATATTAATGGAAACACTATGAAATGCAGAGATTCGAAAAATATGCACCAGGTTTTTTAAAGGTTCTTTTTCTCTAATAATTATTTTTATATGTTATTATATTGCTAGGTGCTATTGTAGATAGTGTAAGTGATTCCTAGTTGTTGGGTTTTATTTAGCTGTTCTTTTCTTAAAAAAAAAAAAAAAAATAGATGCAGACAGAGTGCAAATGAAACTACTTCCAGCTGTATAGATTAGAGCCAAAGGACACTGATTTTGGAAGTAATGATAAATGGCACCATACAATGTTACAGAATCACAGAATCATTCAGGTTGGAAAAGACCCTTGGGATCATTGAGTCCAATCATCTACCCTACTCTACAAGTTCTCGCCTAAACCATATCCCCTAACACCACATCTAAATGACCCTTAAACACATCCGGGGATGGTGACACAACCACCTCCCTGGGCAGCCTATTCCAGTATCTGACTACTCTTTTAGTGAAATTTTTTTTCCTACTGTCCAGTCTAAACCTACCCTGTTGCATCTTGAAGCCATCTCCTCTTGTTCCATTGCTAATTACCTGTGAGAAGAGACCAGCACCAACCTCTCTACAATGTCCTTTCAGGTAGTTGCAAAGAGTGATGAGGTCTCCCCTTAGCCTCCTCTTCCTCAAACTAAATGGTCCCAGCTCTTTCAAACATTCTTCTTAAGATTTATTCTCCAGGCCCTTCACCAGCTTTGCCCTGTTCCTCTCTCCTGGTTAACTGAAGTCAAGGAATTAGTAGCATTCCTTTATTGACACCATAATTGTCAATAACTTTTTAACAAACTATGTATTTGTTAGGCTGGAACTGTAATTCCTGGAATCCCAGATTTTGTGGATTCCCTTTGAAATAAAGGAAGAAGTTAGTGCAGCTTTTCCCTGTAAGCAAGTGAAATTTCAAGAAAAACAGATGTTGAAGTAGAGGATGAAAGGTACAGGAGTAGGACCTTCTGCATGCAATCCCTGGAGGACCTCCTGCCTTGGTTATTCTGAATTTTTTCTTCATTCACAGTAGGGTTAGAATGGGTGGCTCTGTCCAAGTGGCCATCCACTCCAGCCCACAGAAGGCAAACTTGATCCTCTTATAATAGATGCCAAGATCCTTCCTGCTGTGTTCAGTATGGCTTCCCAGACAGGCTGTGTACAACAAGCACACAAGGCAGAAGGAATTTGGAATTATTTGTGTGGATAAGTGGGGATTTGTGACAACACTCAGAGACCTTCTCTCTCTCTTTCTTTCCCTTCAATACCCACCATTCCTTTCTCTAATAGGTAATAATGTATTTAGAACTCAGTGTTTGCCATAAAATATTCTGAATTATTAGAAAAAATAGATATCCTTAACTCTCAAATGAGTTAAGTTTAGTAGATAACACTGCTTTCATTAGACCATGTGGAATAGAATGATATTTTGGTTTGGCTTTTTTATTCCTGCTTGCCTTTACATGAAGGTTTGGTGAACCTTTCGTTCTTCCACTTCATGGTTTGGGTTGGAGGGGACCTCAAAGATTATCTAGTTCCAACCCCCCAGCCATGGGTAGGGACACTTCTCACTAGACCAGGTTGCTCAAGGCCCCATCCAACCTGACCTTGAACACCTCCAGGGAACTCCTATTTCTCTTTCTCCTCAGAACTTGTGTGATTGATGAAAAGCTGATTGTCTGACATCATTTGGATAATTCTAATAGGTATCTAACTGTAGAGGAATCAGTAGCGTGTCTGAGTTTTATGAGTAGAAAAGCTGGACTATAACAGTTTCATTTTGGCATTGCATAGTGTTTGAATAGATGAAACCAGATTGAAAATATTACCAGAACACAGCCAATACATTAAGCCAATAGGCATACCTAGGAAATTACTTTATTAATAGACCTCCTCTAACAGCTCATATTGAGAATAAAATAATGGTTTTTTGAATTTGTCCATAATTGAGCAGAAAAATCTTTATTTTGTAAAAGAGATCTTCTACTTCATAATCAAAAAAAGTTATATAGAGGTTCAATGAAATGATAATATCAAGATCACCAAATGAGATATGTAATCAGAAATGAGAAATCAGTATAATGTAGCCAGGGCATGTATCTGACAGAAGTGAGTAGAGAAAGTTCTATGAATTAACACTTAATAAATGATATAATATTTTTATTTCCTTTGAAAAAAAGATTAAACAAATTTCCTGAAAAATTATGTCTATGAACAATTTACCTCATCTAGCCACATTCAGTGCTTTCTGAACTTGTCTGCAGCCACACTGTGTTACAGCAATTTCTCATATATGTTTTTATTAAAAACTTAGTGCGACTCCTTTCTATAATATTTTCATTTCTCTAATATGTCAATAACTACAGAATTTCTTAACTCTAAGATGTTTATAATGGATTGCTTCCTCTTCTGATTTCATTGCTTAAGTCTAGGGCTTAGGCTTGTAATCAATTTAAGAATAGTGACAAAAAAAAAGATGAACACAGTTGGTTTCAAATAAACTTCTCTGTAAATAAAAAGAGATACTTGCATCAGGGTCCGTGAAATACCCTTTTACTACTAAATGCTATACAAAGTGACAGACTGTTACCTGCTTCCATATGTAAATATAAGAAGCACCCTTAAGATGACTTATCAATAGTATTCAAAGCCCCATAAAATATAAAATTACAGTGAGGAATCTGCTTAATGATATTCAGGAATCCTGTAACTATTTTAACTGCTTTTAAAGGCCCTGGATTTTATTCCACTCATTTCTGTGCATCATCTAGTTCTGGGTGAATTTGTTATTGCATGATGTAGATATGATACCTTTGCATGAAAATGGCAGAAACCCGTGTAAGAGTATTAAGATTTTGCTCATGCATCCTGCAAAGTTTGTCTCCCTCCTTGAGCAGCATTCTCAACTGCCTTCAGACTACAGTAGAAAATACTGGCAAAAACTTTTCCACAGACATTATAGGCTTTCCACTTTAAAATCCTTTTTTTCTTTTAAGTTAAAGCACTCAATATCTTCACTGCACCCTGATAAGAAATTTTAGATACAATGAAAGAAAAAGGGCAAAGAATAGATCATTGTCAGTCACATATTAAAACAGAGTGATGGCTCAGACCTTCTTTAAAATATTTTATAAAACAAGCAAAGGCAGAACTACAGATGTGTATCCAGTCTTTAAGATTTGTTTTTTCAAATCCCTTTAGGACTGAAATTGCATTTTAACCTTGCTCTTGTCCTTGCATCATAATCATGGTACCTCTTCTTGCTCACAGAGCAAGGGTTGGACATCTGTAAAAAATAATTCTACAGTTTTGGCATATGGCTTACAGTGCAGAGCTAGCAATGACTGTCTGCTATTCTCTAGAGCCTGGTACAGTTCCTGTTAATGCATTACAGCCTTAAAATAATTGTTTCACTAGCTGTATGCATTAAGCATCTGCTGGTATGGGGCTCAGGAGTGCATCCATAGTGACTTTTAGACAGGGAGAGGAGGATCAGCACCACCTGTGTTACTCTTATGACCAAAAGATCAAGCAACATGACTTCATAAGCAGGCAGAGGTCTCTTTCTGTTAACAAATGCCCATGGACACGTGGAAAAACAATTCCTTAATCTCACGGGGGAGATCACTAGGCTTATACTATGACAGATAATCACTTTTGTCCCTTCTTCTCACATCCTTTCATATATGAAGGCCAACTAAAACCAGATTTATATAGTATAAAAACATCAACACCAATAAATCATTAACAACCAAAACAAACAAACACCCCACCCTCCCTCCCCCCCCAAAAAACAAAACAGAAAAAAAACCAAACCCCAACAAAAAACTATCCCTCCTGCCCCAGGTTAATGTGACAGAGTAAACAGAGCCATAGTGTGAGCAGGGTTGTAAGTCAGCTCCCATGCTGTTCTCCCCATGGGCTGCAGGTGAGGGGAACAGCAGCTCTGCACAGCAGCATGTGTCTTCTGTCTTAGTAGAGCTGAAGAGCAACAGGTTGTGATCACACCACCACAGCAGAAAAAGAGTAATTAGGAGCTTGTGTGAAGGAGAGGGTCTTAGAAGCACCATGACATGTTTCCCCATCTGTTGGCATTTATTTTCTTTGTGGGTTATGTTTGGTTTAATGACCTTCTGCAATCCTGAATTGCAGTAGCTTTTGCCTGAAAAGTTAGAAGATGTTTGCATTTGACTAAGAAAAGAAATTAACCTGTGTGACGGGGAAAGGCTGTCTTTGCCAGGAAAATAAAAAGAGATGTAGGAGAGCTAAAACATACATTCCTATGCCTGGAACTCACAAGCTGGATTGTACAGTAAAATTACATTTGAAAATAACATTAAAATACTTCAGGGTTTGCATGTGTGAATATATTATGGATTTTTAGTAACCCAGCATGCACAGTATCCTGAGGGACCAGCTAGTTTGTTTCTACAGTGCTAACAATGGGCAAAAATGAATTTGAACTAGAATAAAACACTGAAGTTGTAAGAGCTAAGCAAAGCAGTGTGGGTGATGGCAGCAGCAAGAGCCTGCAGGCTGCCAGGTAAGCCACGCAGGCAGCAGCTTGGAAGGCAACTATACTTATCCCCACGATGTTTAGAAGTGCTGACTAATGGTGAGTGATGCTGGTATTCGTCACCCAACATTTTTCAAGGAAATAAATATCACTTTCAAACAATGTTCTGTCTTCAGCTTTTTGCTTGTGATTTCTTCAGGTTTGAGCATCTCCACTACCAATTCAGTTCATCATAGGGTTTGATTTATTAAATGCATGCACTGAGGGAAATTCTTTTCTTTGATTTGCAGACTAGACTCAAGGCACTGTAGACTGATGCATTCTTTTAAATTCAGTATGTAGAAATGAGGTTTTCTTATATTATGAGCCATAAAGTCCTATAATTTCAAATTACATGTTCATAACTTTGTTTTTTGAGGTGTCTCTTTCAAAATATGATAAAATCAGCATCCCTCTGAAATCCATTAAGAGGCCTTTCCTTACGCCAGATAGTTACCTTAAGCATCCTAAGTTTAATGAGGTTTTTATACAAATGTCTGCAGCACTAAAGTACTAGCAGCTAGAGTCTGCTGAGTTACAGCTAAGAATGGAGACACTGCTGTCAGAACTCGTAACAAACTCTAAAGCAGAATTCAGTCATGTGTGGCTGATGCATCCATTCTGTTTTCCTGCAATCTGTTCCCCTATATTTGATTAACCTTTTTAGTTGGAAGTCTATGCCCAAGTGAAACATTTAGTTCTTCTCTGGAATGAGAGTAATACAGATATGCAGAGTATCAGGCAATACCAAGGAGTTCTGCCAAACAGTAATGATATGCAGCTACATCTGATGAAATTTATTTGTTTGAAACAAGAATTTGACAGGAAAATATGTTTTTCAATAGCTACAGGAGTTATCTGTACCCCCAAGATTTGTAGTGGAAAATGGTGCTGTAGTATTTTATCACAGATGTTTAGATGTTCACATTTTCTCTTTTCTTATATTCATCAAATCTCTCAGTCAGGCTACATTTCTCATGAGACATCATAATGGGATCACTGATTAAATATTTTGGCTCACCAAGGGTGGAGCTCACTATATAACCTATGGAAAGCAGTACGACAGGGCAATGCAGTGCCATTTCCTAATGGATAGTTCTGGTTTTAAACTGGAATTCTTAGCAAAAATTTGTCTATTTCTTTTTGGGAAGCGATCTTCTGTATCTGGATGCCTGCACCATGCACATCAGACTTAGGCATTATTAAAAACTGTATTTTCTAGTTAGGATGCGTAGGTTTAAGTATGTGATCCCTCTGGAGAAGTTTACTAGTAGGTGCAAGTACCATTCACTTCAGAAAATTTAGCAAAATAAAATTAAACTGTTTCTCAACATCTTTGTGACTAGTGACTAGGAGATGTAACCATACTTTTATTAAAAATAATGATTGTTTTGGGTTATGAGGGTTATTAGTAGAGTACTGGGATGTCAGAGGAAGAAAGTAGTTACCCTGAGCACATACAACTGTACTGCATTTTTCATACTCTCTTATATTCTTTGCTATCACCTCACAGACTGTTTTCCTTCCAAGGCTGCCTCCGTTGCTTCATTGTGGGTATGCATGGTGAACAAACCCTAAGTTCTTTAAAGTGCATCTATGCCCCTTATCTGCTCCTATTTCTACCTCTCTCTCTCATTTCCCTGTGTGCAAGCCACCAGGATGTGCTAAAAGGAAAATCTTGTCCTCACTTCAGCTTGTGCAAATGACTCTAGATATAGCACAACAGGTCAATGGCCCATCAGCAAGGGATACATGAGGATTTATTTGTCTTTGCTCCATTTAGCACAGTGCTGGTGACGCAATGCATCATGTAGTATACAGGAATTCAGTGTCACTGCCCAGGAACACCTTGGTTTTTTGGAGGGAGAACAGCACCCACTCAGTTAATCTATAGGATGCTGCTCCCTGGTGTTGGTGCATAATGAATTCTTGCTACTGTAATGATATAGAAGGTACCTGCAGATATGTCTAGGCAAATATCCCCCACCAAAAACCTTGACAAATGTTTACAATTCCAAAACGTTGTACTTAAGTAGGACTGCATTTAAGCTGTAAAGGAACTTATATTACATTAATTATACTTTGTCTGGGGTCGTGTGTTCCAGCAACAGTAACTATGTCCATTTGGGGATTTTCTGACAGTGTGGCATTTCATCAGGGAATGTGATCTCTTGAAAACATATTTTTTTTCCACAGTAATAATTCTCACGACTTTTCCTTTAGGACATCTTGTTTTTTTCCACAATAACCTCACAGCAAAGCTCCTTAAAACAGAATCATAGAATCATTCTGATTGGAAAAAAACTCTTAAGATAAAGTCCGACCATTAACCTAATACTACCAAGTCCACCACTAAACCATGGCCCTAAACACCATGTCAATACCGAGAGGCCAGGTGAACCAAAGTGTGGGGAGCATATGGTCACTGCCTGCTTTGCCTGAATTAGTGACTGGACTTGAGCCTCACTCTCTCATGGCCTAGTGAGTAGATGTGAACACTTCCTAGGACATGACAGGCAAACAACCTTATCTCTGGACTGTGATGATTCTATAATGTTACAGATACTTCACCTTGTATAAATAAAAGCTGGATCTGGAACTTCATTTCAGGTGTCTTATAACACAAGGACTGTCTTCGCCTTCAGGCTCTTCAGGAGCACAGTGAAATGTTTCTGGTTTCCATTTCTTTTGAAGAAATATACAAAGGATTTGATACTGTCCCACATGGCATGCTGATCTCTAGACTAGAAAGATATGGTTTTGATGGATAGACTATTCAGTGCATAAATAATTGGCTGGATGGTTGGACTCAAAGAGTTGTGGTGAACGGCTCAATGTCCAAGTGGAACCAGTGATGAGTGGCATTCTACAGGGATCAGTACTGGCACCGGTCCTGTTTAATATTGTTGTCGGTGACATGGACAGTGGAATTGAGTGCACCCTCAGCGAGTTTGCCAAGCTGTGTGGTGTGGTCGACAAGCTGGAGGGAAGGTATGCCATCTAGAGGGACCTTGACAGGCTTGAGAGGTGGGCTCATGCCAACCTCATGAAGTTCAACAAGGCCAAGAGCAAACTCCTGCACCTGGGTTGGGCAAATCCTAAGCGCAAATACAGACTGGGCAATGAGTGGATTAAGAGCAGCCCTGCAGAGAAAGACTTGGGGGGGCTGGTTGATGAAAAGCTTGACATGAGCCAGCAATGTGCCAGTGCAGTCCAGAAAGCTAACCATATCCTGGCCTGCATCAAAAGAAGTGTGGCTGGCAGGTGAAGAGAGTTGATTCTCCCTCTCTACTCTGNTTTTACAAGGGCATGTAGTGATAGAATGAGGGGTAATGGCTTCAAACTAGAGGAGAGGAGATTTAGATTAGACATAAGGAAGAAGTTTGTCACACAGAGGGCAGTGAGTCACTGGAACAGGTTGCTTAGGGAGGCTGTAGATGCCCCAACACTAGAAGTGTTCAAGGCCAGGTTGCATGGGGCCTTGAGCAACCTGGTCTAGCAGGAGGTGTCCCTGCCCATAGCCAGGGGGGAACTAGATGATTTTTAGGTTCCCTTCCAATGCAAACCATTCTATGAAGACTCTCTTATCCCATTTCAGAACTGCTGGGGGGGAAGAGTGAGTGGTGTTTGTTTTGTTGGAGGTTTTTTGCAAGTTTTGTTTTTATTTCTTATGTTTAAGAGGAAAAAACAGTCTTTTCCTCCATAGGTCTTCTCAAATCTTACTGAACAGATTTCCAATAGGACTTTGATTATCAAAGCATGGCCTGAGAATTCAGCCTTCTGTCAGAAATACATCACTATTTTGATATTTGAAAAAGAGAAAAATATTGCTGAAGAGAACCATTCTCTTTTTACATCCATTTACGACTGGGCAAGTATCTATTTTTTTTTTATAACATATATCATACGTAATGTTCCTCCTTGTATGCAAGCAATGAGAAAATATCCTTAGGCAAGTCGTTTTCCAAAATGACCAGCTCAGGCATTCCCTACCTCAAAAAATATTGTTATGGCACTGTGGCTTGAAACCAAGTAAGTGGTGGAATATGACTGATGTGAGCCAGTGTACCAGAAAATGTTTTTGTTTCAGGCATTATACCTGGTCTCAAATCCAATCCCAGCATTAGTGTTTTAGTTACTCAAGGGCAGGCATCAAACACCTGCTCTGCCCACTCTCCTTCACTGCCAACACCATTAATTTTCCAAATGAGTCAGCACATCTCTATTTATTCTTTAATTGATTGGTAATGCTGAGTTCTAATTGAGATTGTAAAATGAAAGTTGCAGGTTTGATTGTCTGCTCAGAGTTCAGAGCACTGCAGTGATCAGAGCTATCAGTCTTCTAAATGGTATAAGCAAATGCAAAGCAACAAAGAAAAAAATCAAATTCACAGTGCTGCAGAATGAGCTAACTCATGTGCTTACTTTCTATTCAGGCTGTAATACAGGCAAGAGCAAAATGGATCTGGAAGAAAACAAAACAATACAAAAGTCAAGGTGAAAACAAAATCCTTCCAACTTCATTTCTGAGGTGGCAAATCATCCTGAAGAGACCAGCAGTTGAAATACTGGTACAGTACAACCCATGACTGACATCCTCAAATCAAGTTAGAATTGATTTCCAGACTCCAACAGAGGAGTATGTAGATATAATTTAGTGGAAGTATTATAGAAATATGTATTCAGCAAGAGGCAAGCAGTGCAGAGCATCAGCATTCATTAGCCCTTGTGCCAGTATAATAAGCAGTTGTTTGTAAGTCCCTCTCCCTCTTGAGGGCAACAGTAAATGGATGTTTTGTCTTCATTCAAGCCAAAAGTATAATTGTGGAAGCAATACAAATATTAAGAAAATAAGGTAATAATAATGTTTAACTTCCCTTTTGTAATGTAGTATTTAACATCACCTGCTCTGGGACTCCAGTTTTTGGCTGATGGGAGGGATGAATGTGCAGCTGGGGCTTGTTGGCAACACTTGAAGGAGAGAAGACCCAATGTCCCAGTCTTCTTAAATGATGGGCCTCATTTGAAAAACCTGAATTTTGTCATGCTCCAGTCTGGATTTGAATCTCCTCAGGTAAGGACAAGGAGTCTTCCCCTTTTGATGAATTTGTTTCATTCTTCTTGTCCTTGACTCACTCTATTTCTGATATTTTTTTTTTTTCTCCTGTGCCCAGTGGCTCTTAGCCCATTAAGCCCTCTCTATCATGCAAGTTTTTCCTTTGTCCCTATGTATCCTTTCTACTGTGTGAGATTTTTGGCATGCATTTTTCATGTTGTATCAACTACTTTCCATAACCTGAACCAAATCCTGCTCTTGACTAGTGATCAGGACCTGTTGACAGTGAACAAAATATTCCTTTGAGTTCATATCATTTGTGAAGTACACTCAAAAATACTGAGCAAAGAAGCATTACATAGGACTTAAGACAGAGATGCAAAGCTACATCCAAGGACAGCATACGTGAAAGAGGTTACAGAACATTTTCTTTTAACAAAGATACAGTTATATATCTACAGATCCAGCTGCTATGTTTAAATTCACAAGACAGACTAATGGTTTAATTTTATAAAAATCTATACTCTTTGATAATTGTACTAAATTTTGCCAGGTAAACTGGCACAAATTACTGATGTAGAATGCATGAGAGGTAGTGCTGTACAGGCTATAAAAGTGCATGCTTCTAGATTAAGGCAAGTGTGAAGTATCCTTACAGTATATGAACTGGGAGTATGGGATCATGCCTTACAGGGTGTTGTGCTGGTTCAGCCATCATCGTTTTATACTGCCATCAGTTGCCTGATCACACAGGCCAACACTGAACTCACCAACATCGCCTCAGAAGTCTTCTTTTAAACAGTCCTGCCATAGATTCACATGGGCCCAGCTCCTCCACTGCCCACTGTGGTGCTAGCATTGCCTGCTGGGCTCAAGGGACAGCATCAAGAGATGGCTACCTCAGTGGCCCTTCACAGGGAAGAACACCGCCTAACCACCTCAGCAAGATGCAACCAGCCCCAACAGAAGCCACAGCAAACAGGTAGCTCCTCCAACTGACCGGCTGCTGGTTAAATATCCCTGGCCTTGCCCACCACTCCAACCATGACCACCTGGGGGAGGGCAGAGACACAGGTGGGCCAGGTTCTGCCTCTGGAACATGAAGGCAATAGGAAAAACAAAACATTCTGCTAGATTGTGTCTCATTCACAGGTCAACTTCAACTTGGGGCCCACAACTCAGGACCCAGCACTTCACATGGTAGAGCAGCTACTCTCTGCAGTCCATGGAAAGCCCACACTGGAGCAGAAGAAAAGCATGATAAGGAGCAGTAGAAAGGAGTCACCATGTCCTGATACACTACCAACATGCACCCCTCCTTGCCTCACTGAAGGGGCTGAATGTGACCTGCAGTGACAGCAAGTGGGAAGGAGAGAATCTGGAGTGAGTGAAGTTGAGCCTTGGAGATGAGGAGGAGAGATGTTGCTTTAATGTTTGTCTTTTTGTTCTTCACTACTCAAATCAATAATCAAATACTTATTTTAATTAGCAATAAATTAAGCTAACTTTCCCCAAACCTAGTATTTTTTATACACATTATATAAATTAGTAAAGAATCTCCCTGTCTTTGCTTGCTCCTGGTTTTTTCCTGTTTTCTCCCCTCCTGCCATTCCCCCCACACACACTAAGTGGGGAGGAGTGACTGAGCAGCTGGATAGGATATTGGCTTCTAGCCAGGACCAACCCACCACAGTAACATTCACATCATTCAAAATTGAATCATGTTGTTGAATGGCAGAGTCATAAAAGTGGAAAATGAAATTTAGTGTTAGTAGTATTAATTAATGATTACAGAAAAAAAAAACAAACAAACCCTAGTTTTGATGTTGGAACTGTTCACTCCTAGAGTTGTTCAGTATTAAGAGCCAAAGGAATAACTAATAGACACAAAACTTTTATAGCATATTCTGATGATTTATGGCTGACTCTATTACAAAGAAAGTTGTGTCACATCAACAGCTTGACTCTCCCAAATTATAACAACATTTTGGAACGCAAATATATTTTACAGATTGGAAGTTCCAAAATTAAATTTAATTCAGGATTCTTGTATGCGTGTCCTATGAAGCCTATTTTCTATCTGGGACAGGCTTTATGGTGAAATTTCTCTCTCCTGAAATGCAGCGATAGTAATATGATTCTTATAATTCACAATGCATAACTTGGTCAGAGCAAAAACACACTGCATAATACAGAATATAGTGCTTCAGGGAGTGTGGCTGATAAGGGAGAAAGGGACCCAAACCACAAATAAGCCAGCAATGAACTAAAGAATACTGCCTGTGAATATTTTCTTAAACCGATTTCAATTTAAGTATTTTATTTCATTTCAGTTGAAATGATTCATTTTGCTTCAGATTGGACCAAACCCAGCATGTTTTCTTTATTAAATACTGAATTAAAATTTAATTTATTAAATATTTAATTAATTCTTAAATATTAGGAAGTGCCAAAAATCAAGACTTTCCAGAGAGGCAAAGAACTGATTTTTCCATTAATTGTTTACTGCTAATAAAATATCACTAGAAAACATCTGACCAGCTCTCATAATTTGATGTGCTCATGAAAGCAGTCCAGTATTCTGAGAATTTACAGGATAGAGTATCCTATCTATTTCTGATTCAAGGTTAATCATTACTATCTCCAGCTGCATATCACTATCTCTATACTGAAGATTGTGACTCCTTCCCACCCCCACTTGCCAGTTTGCCTGTTTGACTATTGTCTTACTGGTTCTGCAAAATGATTTAGGTCAAAGACAAATGGAGGAAGCGGTCATCTGAAGTACGAGGGGTAAATGTCTGCTTGGAAGGAGAAAATAGAAAAGAGCATGATGAATGGGGATAGTTAATCAGATTAGGTGGGTTAGACCACGTGATTGTGCCCCAGGCCCTGTCAAGTTCTGCGTTTCTTTCAAAGATCAAATACAAGTTACTGAATCACTCAGTTATATTTGGATGTGTACTTATGGTCCAAATCTCTGACTGCTAATTTAGAGGCATCCAAAAACAACTTCCCAGAGTTTGGCATTTATTCTGTTTAGGGACAGCTATTCCCAAACAAACTGTAATTTGTTCCTTGCTATACTTGCTACTGTAAATGTCTCACTTGGAAGTGAAAGTCTTTCAGTAGAAAAGAGGAAAGAAAAAAATCCCCCAAATCCCATAAGAAAGGAATTTCAAGTAAAGAAATATTGCTCTGTGAGAGAAAAAGGTGTTGAGCTTAGGCTGAGTGAATGAGTGTAGTATCAGAGTGACTGATGTTTAGGAAACACTTAAAGACAGCAAAAGTAAATGACAGCTATGAATGTATCACGCAACAGACTCTGAGCCTGTTAAGATTTTCAGAAATTAAAGGCACTATCTATATCTAAAACGCATCACAAAATGCAAAGACACAGTGTCACTGCAACCGAATAATGTTGCGATATGTCTAACTAAACAGCACCTCTCCTGTGGTTGAGATCCATGATTTTGGGCACAGCTTTTGAGGTGACCAGTAGCCTCGGGGTTAATGGGAGAACGGAGCTAGCCCTGTGCCAGACATTCATCATAATGCTTCTGTGAAGGGAAATTAATTACTCTGCATGGTTTGGGTACCAAGGGAGAGAATGGAACAGGACAAGGCCACAGATTGAGACTTTTTCAGAAACTCAAGGGAAGTCACTACACTCCACACGAGAAGGTATGTGTGGCCTGGGCCTCAGCAGGGACATTAAAATGGGTTATAAGGTGAGTAGCAGAGATGAAAGCCCCCTTCAGGAAATATATACTTACTGGTAAAAATTTGACCACAGCCATGCAATTTTTGTGGTGAACAGTAAGGTAGGGCATTATTCACCTGTTATGTCATTATGTCTCTGTTACACAAGTGCTCCCCAACTGTTACAAGAACTCTTAAATTGGCTTCCTGATTGAGTCCTTGGAAGTCTTGCCTGGCACAGGAACTCAGTAACACACAGACGAGAAGCTTCTTTAATTTTTACGCTAGTGTTAATAGTTGGTTTCAAATGAATCTTTTCGGTGCAAGGGAGTCACGGCTGTCAGGTGGCTCTGAAATGCACTTGCTAAAAACACAAATGTAAATTAACATTTTTTTTTAATTCTACCTTCCACCAATAATGAAGCCATCAAGAAGTGTAACATTGCACACAGAAATAGGGTCCCATTATGCAAATACATTGCAGATGATCTTAATAGATGGGAGCCCCTCTGTCTCAGTCTATGTAATTAAAATGTACTGTATATAATTAAAATTAATGTAATTAAAATAGTCTCAGCACCAAGTTCAATTTTGTCACTCAGACATTGCCTCTAGACACACCAGAATTGGCACATAAGTAATATGGAGAGGATAATCCCTATATTCCTTTAGATTAATAAACAGCTGGAACCAAAAGACGGTAAAAGGCTAAAAAAAGAAACCGTGAAATTATTCTTTTTTTAAAAAAAAAAAAAGTGATTTTTCTCTTAAACTTGTAACATCACAGAGATCTCTGTTTTAATACAATATACAAATAACTAGCAGATTAAACATCTGATAGGGCAAAACTCAACAATTTAATCCTCTAATGTAATTCCATATCATTAATAAAGCAAACAAAATACTGTTCTAACAATTAGTCCCGTGAGTAGAAAAGCTAGCAAAACATATGGCTTTACCAACCATAGGTGGACAGATCTCAGCACCATGAGCTTTACACCACTGTTGTTCTCAGCTCCCACCTACATCCCCTACCTGTCTCACTCCTTAGCTGGGCAAAATGTCTAAGTGGCATAGGGCTGTAGGTGCCCTGCTAGCCTGCAAGCCACCTCCTCCCTCCTGCAACATCACCCAGCATGTGTTGGCACCCAGCAGGAGGACAGATGTTCAAGGTGAACATTTAGGATGTGAGACGTGAACCCCCAAGCCTTCCAGTCCTCTTTCCAAGGGGTCTAAGTTGTCCGCCAGACTAAAGGATGCAGAAACCTTTCCTTTAGTAGAAAGGCAAGGTGGCAAACAGAAATTCTGTGTTTGTGGGAGTTTTCTGGGGAAAAACCAACCCCAAAATCTGTTGGTTTAAAGCATAAACAATAGGTTAATAGGACACTTAGGGATATAATGACAATTGTGGTTGTTTCATATTTCCAAGGAAATGGTAAATGGATAATTCTGATATTAATAAAAACTTGATAATATCTTCATAAAATATTCCTGAAGTGGTTACTATATATCATCATTGCAAATGCCTTCTTTGACATTGTCTAAAAAGTTTCTGAGATTGGAAAGTAATACTGTAAGAACACCTACGTTTTCCCAGAAATAATGCTGATCCTGAAGGTCCTAATACAAGTCGTGACCCTAAAATCATCTTTCAAACAAGATGAAAGTTAGGTACTAGACTCACAGCAATCATGAATACTGTTTCCTATTAGCCCCTTGAATACCATCAATTTACACAGATCTTGTATTTAGATTACACTGATAACCCTTAACATTTTTATAGTCCTTTACATATTCAAAGCCTTTTGCAATTTTTTTCTTGGCAAGCATATGACAATAATATTGCTTTCCATGCAACTTTGAGGGTCCTGTGTAATACCTTCTATCTACAAGGTAACTGGAAATGGATTAATAGGATAAGGCTGAACCTTACCAACACTAAAACAATATTTCAGCTCAGTAGTGCTGCTGTCTTGTTGTGATAAGATCAACACATTTCTGAGTGTGAAATGAAACAATTTCACAAGAGAGTTCTTCATTTCACAGTTATTTTGCCTCACATTTTATATCTTGAAATGATCTTAAATTACTAATACAGCCTACTAAGAATAAAGGCTCTAATTTTCCCAGAGCAGTAGAAATGCTACATATGGAATGTCTGGTCTTTCATTTCCTCTAAATGTATATACATTTTCCTGTATTGGTCTTTTTTTCTTGGG
>VZZY01002854.1:0-43062 GCA_013400335.1 Eurystomus gularis
CACAATGTAATTGCTCACCACCCGTTGACTGATGCTTGAGCAGTAATCTACCCTCTGGGCCAGCTCCCCCCCGGTATATATACCAGCACGACTTAGCAACAACTGAAACATCAGTGTGTTCTCAACATTATTCTCACACTAAATCCAAAACAAAGCACTGCACTAGCTACTAAGAAGAACGTTAACTCTACTGCAGCTGGAACTCCCCTGCCATGGGAAGGGACACTTTCCACTAGATGAGGTTACTCAAAGCCTCATTCAACCTGACTGAACTTTTCCAGGGAGAGGGTATCCAAAACCTCTCTGGGAAACTTGTTCCAGGGCCTCATCACCCTCACAGAGAAGAACTTCTTCCTTACTAAATCTACCTTCTTCCAGTTTAAAGTCATTAGCCCTTGCACTATCACTACGTACCATTGTAAATAGTCCCTCTTTAGCTTTCTTGTAGGCCCCCTTTAGATCCTGGAAGCCTGCTGTAAGGTGGAGCCTTCTGCTTTACTACCACTCTACCACCTCTTCATTCCCTACAAAATAGAAACTCAGCCTTTTCTGTCTTGAAGTTGTACCTTTTGGGTGAGGCAAAAAAGCCTCCAATGAAGCATTTCTCATCCCTTTCACCCTCTGTGCTTGGAATCAAATTATCAGATAAGCTACTTATAAAAATGTTACTATTAGTGAAGAGGTGATATGGGAAAAAGGATCCAGGACACTGATTTAGAAAAATGTCCCTTCTTTTTCATGCTTTTATGTTGTATTGGCTTTCATTTTTCTCTTGTCAGAGAGAAACTTCAGTTTTTCTATAGGTGACTTGTCACAAGAGCTACTATTCTATAATATATATAAATTATATAAATAATATATATAAAACTCCCTGTCATTCTTCATTGACTGTATCTTCTTTGCAATAGATTTCTAGACCTAGGTTTCTAAAATTATTTTTATTTAAGAACAACAGTCTTGGGAACTTTTGAATGGATTCCATTTTTTGCAGTCCCTCAAATTTACCTCATGAAACCTGAGATGTGAGAAACTTAATGACAAAATTAATTCAAAAATATGCATTTGTTCTAATAAAAGCTGCAGGAATGTTTTCTTTACATCATTTCAGTTTTGATCCTTATCCTGTTTCTTTGCATGAAAACTTCAAACTGTGTATCAATATCCAGAACATGTCAGGTAGCTGAGAAAACATGAACTTAGGCTCATAGTAGAGCAAACACTGTATTGCACTTTTTAATCAGAAAGATATTACCACATTAAACACTAATCAAAGATTTCTACTTCTTAATTTAAGGAACTGGTATTTATTGGTTAATCTACCAATATTTACAAGTTTATTTTCTGTTTATAAGGACATTGCCCATGAGTTAGAATATACCTCCAACGGGGAATAAAGAAGGTCTTTTTGGTGTATTCCTGTATCTTCCCTCTTCAAACACTCCATTATTCTTCTGTATATGAGCTACTCTGCCCTGAAACACTTCAGTTGATCCTGCTTTTCCTAAAGCCAGGAATAACATTGACCAGTTTCATTATTGATTTTAACACAGATCTCCCTATGCTGGAGAGAGTGAACTAATATCAAAGGACAATGAGACCAACTTGTGTTTATTGAAGTACACAGTATCCTTCAGTAGCAGGCTGCTTACTAGCTGGTGTGTCAAGATAATGTTATGTACTGGAAAAGGATAGCCGCTCTGATCTCAAAAGATTGGTTTGACTAGGAAATTTAACATTTCTCATTCATTGATACTGTGCATTGAAATATTCTCAAAGCCGGAATAGTGTGTGGAAAAATAATAGCTCCAGGCTGGTTTTTGCTTCTGCATCTGGGCCTCTTTCTAACTGTAATTTTAATTTTACTTTACACTAGAGGGCTGAAACAACCTCACATTCAGGCAGAAAGTCCCTCTACAGGTGCACTTTGTGCTACAGTACTCTGAAAGATATGTTCCTTTTATAAAATACATCTCTTAAACAGCACACAAGCTTACCAAGGATGTTGTTTTTAAAAGCAAGCTGCAAACAATTTATAGTCCCACAAGATACCTCATTCTTTACAGATTTTAATATTTTTTCCTCCTCTTTAAACAAGTACAGAGGCAACAGATCATATTGTCCTTAAATAGGTCAAAGGGGCTTTCAAACCTCCAGTGTCTTATTTTCTCTAAGATGGCTCTCCTTTCTTCTCAGAGAAAAGAAATATGACTAAAGAAATTTAAAAAATCTGAAAATGAGTCTTGGTCACAGCCACCACTAAAATACTATTTCATAGATATGTTGGTGCTTAAGACAAACAAGAACAGGAGCGTATATAGACAAATGAACAGTAGTGATTATTTGTTGACCTTGCTACATTAATAATATAGACTACCAGAAACGTCAGAAATAATAATTTTAGCTATAGAATGGATATAAAAGTCTCATTAACAACTGAGAATCTCACATACTGTTGAAAGAGAAAATAAAACTCATGTGCAGTATCTTCTGAGTATTTTAGCTCTTGTTGTCTGTATATTTCTAAATACAAATCAAACAAAAAAGCATTCCTTGAGCAACATTTGAGGTAGAAAGTAGCACCTTGCAAAAGTGTGTCTTTGAGACACGACTGCTCCATAGAAGCCATTCTTCAGTTTTTCATTCTGTGGCCAGACTCTTCAGATTCATTCCTCTTCCCAAAACCTGTGATTCTCTTCCCAAACCTTGCATAACTAAGACTATCTATGTGTGGCTAACCTAAGAGAAGAAAACGATGTGGCTAGACTACCTGTCTTGCTAACTTTCATGATCTTTTATAATGAGATCACTTGCAGAGAGAGGGCACATCTATGAATTTACTGATTGAAAGCAGTGTGATTTTTTCCTTTTCTTTTCCTTTTATTCTTCCCCCCCCCCTTTTCATTTCTCCTTTTCCCTTTTTTCTTTTTGCCTTTTTTCTTCTTTCCATTTTCTTCTTTCATTTTTCTCCAATTCAATGTTATGCTGTTTGTTTTCTTCTAAAATGAACAAACACAAAGCATGAACCCAAAATACTGTGAGGCATTAAAAGGAAAAAAAACACAAACCCTGAGATGTAATATTTTCTAATAAAAAAGTGATAAAGTAGAAGAAATAGAAAAGCATTCTGCCCCAAGTGTGCCACCCTGAGGAGCATTCTCATCAGCATCTTTCAGGTCTTTCTGTTGGTTTAGCCAACAGAAGTTTTGCATAATAGATAGGAACAGGTTTGACAGTAGAAAAGTGCTGATTGATTTTAGCTAGAAAAACAGTAGAAAACAAGTCCAGACATCCCTCTGTAATCACTCAAAGAAGTAGTTGATGGATTCATGTTTTAATGCACTGCCACCTTTAGTGAGAAATTTATTTCTCGCATTAGATCTAAGATGAGAAGATGTCATCCCACTGACTTTATATTGTTAGTGTTTCCACCTAATCAGGACAAATGGCACAGAGGAAAAGTAGCTCAATATCTAGCTAAAATAAAAAAAGAATAAGAAGATAGAGTGTTCTAAAAAAGTTACAAAAAAAAAAAAGAGAGAAAGAAAAAGTCTGTGACAGACACCAAGGTATATTATATGAAGATAAGTAACTCAAAAAGGCAATGATTGCAATGAGGTAAGAATATAAATTAAATTTCAAGTAGTCTGGTTTCAGAAGGAATACCATTTCCTATCTCTGGGGTTCTTCAGTTAGTAGCCTTAGCATTCTTCAGAATTGTTTTCTTGGGGTTTTCTGTTTTCTTTTTTTTTTTTCCTGGGGGAAGGGACAGTGCATAAACAAGAAAGAGGTCACCAAGACTCACAGGAGGTGCTCCAATGAAAAAGAAAAAAAATGTGCCTGGAGTTACAGCTGTTAGAAAAGTGAGACTATAAGTATATGTTCTTAAAAATTATACTTCTCTTATTTCTCATTTCTGTATAACTGCAAAAGATGGAAGGATTTCAGGTCACTAGTCCAAAATAAAAAATTACTGAAACATGCATTATTTCTTTAAACACTATGCACCTGGAAAGAAAATTAGCAATGAAAGTAGACAATGGACTGTTTTATCCATCATTCTTCATATCACAGCTGAAAGGTCCTCAGAAAAGAAAGCACAGCCTTTTTGATCATTATGGTATTTTCATATTTCTCTATGACCAATTCATATAATGAACTGCATGCTGAAATAAAGGCTCAGCTGTTTATTAATCTCCATCTCAAAACTGTGCAAATAGACTTTGGCAACAGGGTTTAGGGAGAGATCCTGGATGAAGATATTATCACAGCAGCCATGTATAGGAAGAAAAGTTCATACAGTGCTGTGCTCTGCTTCCTGTTTTTCGTACTAAAGGAAGCCTAGACTAGAAGGATCTTTCTGAATTTTGTTAACCCCTTCAAATCTGTACTGTTTACTGAAGCCAATGATTGTACCCACATATAGAACTAGTTAGCTCATGGGAAGCCCTGTTCCAGACTGCATCTTTCAAACCTTAGATTCCTGAGCACTAAAATCCCCTGGTTCAATTTAGCCTATATCTAGTGATCTGCTGCACAACAGATTTGCTATCATAATGGTGGATGACAAGAAGAGTGCAAAAAAATACCATTACAATTAGTGCTTTCCATCTACATTAGTTATCAAATTAATTACTTTGAAATAGCCCCAAATCAGAAACAAAGAGCACTCAGAGACATTGCTCAATTAGGGATTTTTTTGGTAACTGTTAATGAAAAAAAGAGATAAATTAAGTGTGTTGATGCAGAACATACAGAAAACAAACAGTGGTGGAAAGTAATGAAGAAGTGTAGATTAATCAGTAACACTACAGGCTTTTAAATAATCTTTCTTAAGGACTTTCAAAAAAGGAGACTGTGCTGTAAAAGTAGAAATATGAGCAACTGTAGAAATTAATGTAATTGCCTGCCTGTGTTTTCAAATTTTGGGTGACACTGGATGTTATCACAGAGTTTTGACCAGTTTATTCTAATAGTGAATCCCTCAGTGTTTATAAAGGGAGAAGAAAACTGCCTTAAAATCTTTCTCAGTTCTCTTGTGAATTTGCAAATCAGTTTCCTGCCTGTGGTTCTTGTTTTGCCTTTCTCCATTTAAGTCTAAAATACTTAGTCTCTGGTGTACCAATTTACGATTACCTGCTGGGGCAAGTTGCAGAGTGCCTGAGGGTTGTAGTTTCCTAATTACCCAGATCAGAGGATCTCTTGGACCACTTCAATGTTTCCCTTCAGCCAGTGGTGTCTGTAATTCCTTTGCATAGAAGCCAAGTGAAACGGGGGGTTGAGGGAGGAGAAGGAGGAAAGCAAGGAAGAGAATCTGTATGCTGCTAGAATACATTCCTATTTGGGAAGTGTTCTGGGGAGCAGAGGCTGAGAAATGTTCACAGCCAAAACCCAAGAACTCCTGAAGCATTTGTCCCGGGTGTTCTTCAGGGAAGTGAAGTTGGTTGGTTGGTTAGTTGACTTTTCACTTGTTCCACCCTTTTTGTATATTCTCTTATCTAATTGTTTTTTACTGATAGTTATGCAAACTTCAGGACTGAATTTTTACTTCACCTTTTTTTCCAGCAACATGTAAATAAAGTTAGCTTTTCAGAAAATGTAACACATGAATTAGTAATAAAAGCACAGACTTTTACTATTAATGTAATTCTAAATCCTAAAAGTGATGTTCATGAGTTTCCACTGATGCATAATATCTCAGCTAGAACTACCATTGTTATATTACACACATCTGAAGTTTATCAAAGAAGTGAACTACCACAGACAGGATCCAGGGAATTTTCAATATAAAATAAAGAAATCCAAGCTGTTGGCAGATATCCATAGAACAGGGCAAGACAATCTGTACAGATATTGCCAGTTTAGTTCTTGTACCATAAATTCATAGCCCAATTTTATTCCAGGCTATTCTAAATGCAAGCTGTAGATATCCAAAACAAGTATGAAGCACTTCAATAGTGCTTTAAAGCATGACGTCTCCATTCTTACATAGCTGCAAATTTATGAATAAGTAAATGGAATTTTTCTATATGTGATTATGTAAATTTGCCTTCAGGTGATGATTATAATACATTTGATCTCATAGAGTGAGTTTTTCCACAATGAGTTTGTCAAAGTAGTGTCTTCTCAACCATAGGCACAGATTTGGTGGCATGATTCTACAATAAATTTAAATTATTGAACAGTATTTGAACTGTGATAGAGATTGAATTAAACCTGGGAATATTTAGGAAAGCCTTCTCAGAAAGACAGACGTCCTTTTAACATTTAAAAAGAAAATAATTCTGTAATGGAATTAAATGCCTAAGGTACCTTTAAAATTGTGCACTGGCACAGAATATCAGAAGGAAAGGTTGGAGCAGTGAAGCTAAAACACAGTTCCACAATTTCCACTTTGTATTCTTTGAGATTCTGTGGCTGTTACTCAGCCTGTTCTGTGGCTAGGTGAAAAGTAAATGGCGTAACTATAATCATTGTGTATGCGCTTCTATATTGTGTACAATATTGTGCACAGTATCAACTTATACAAATATGGGTATGTGCTTTATAGTACCTGAAGCATAGATTTTGTCCTTCAACAGGCATGTTCCTGTGTTTACCTTTTCCACTGCATTGTAAAAACACTGCTGTACAGCCTTTGCTATGGTCCAGTTCTGTAGCCTAAAACTCAAAATGTGCTATTTCATCCTACTTCCCAGGGCATTTTCCAAGACAGCCAGCAGTGCTTAAACTTGCTCAGGCTTCTATATCAGTGAGCAGACGGTGTAAATCCGCCCTGAGATGCAGAATCTACACCATCTCTCTTTCTTAGTCAGCTTAGTGCATATTAGTTTGTATTGAAGGAGAACGTACAGTAAGGACACACTGTGTTAAGCACTATACAAGCATAACAAATTGAGAGTTTTTGTCCAGAGAGCTTAAATTTAAGTTTGAACTGAAAGACAGCAGGTGGATAAGACAGATGGAGAGGAAACACAAAAATAGAAGACAGCTGTAACCAGTGCAATAACCAGTGGTCACACCAGCTGGCTAATCACTGACAAGTGATTTCTATCATTGCCACAAAGACAAGCTTGAAAGAATGACTTAAAGTGGAAGTAAGGATTTTTTGAAGTTGTTTCCACACAGAAACGAGAATGCGAGAAAATGACATTTTTTGTGTGAAAAATGCAGCAAACTGGCTATCAGAAGCCAGGACTCCAGCCAGCATGGTAGTGAGAATCTGCACCCTCAGTGTATATATACAACTGCAGATGAGGTGGGCATTAACCTTTGTTATGGTTTGAGGCCTGGGGCCAGGACAGCAGTAACTGGACACAGTGAGGGTCCCAGGGGGGAAGCAGTTATTCCCTCCCCCTTCCTGTCCACACCGGATACTGGGGGCAGGAAGTGGTCTCCAGCGTGGGAGGAAGGGAAGCTTGGAGCTGACCCTTCCATGCAGCCAGGAAGCTATCTTCTCACCATTTCCTCATCCTCCTGTGAATCTGAAGCCATCCAGCCTCTGGTTTTGTATTACATTGTATTTATTGTGTTTTCCCCCATCTTTATACATATATCTACCTTCCCTTCTTGCTTTCTGTTCCCTGTTAAACAATATATATATCTTATTACTTTTTGCTAACTTCCAATACAGTGCAAAGTCTCTCTTTTTACTCCTGATCTCCCTTTTTGCCTACCTGTCTGGGGGGAACTAAGGGATAGAGAGGGGGGAGCACACTTTCTGTTCTGTGGGGACCTGCCCTGAACCCATAAACGGACACAACCTTGAAGGGTTTTAAAGAAGAAGTTGCATAGAAAGAGAGCTCAGGTAAGGAGGGTTTACGTATAGCTATATATTAGACAATAAACAATGCAATGATTTACAGAAATTCACCTAGAAATATATTAGGTCAGTTTAAAGGAGAGAAGTTTAAATATGGTTAGGAAAGAGGAGGCAAAATTTCTTTTCTCCAAGGGATACAGAAACATGTCAATAGCACTGGTTTCAGTAGTCAGGGTTGGGAGAATGATTGGGACTTAGATGTTTTCAAGGATTGGTGTGTCCACCTTTTCACCTCAAAAATCAAAAAGTCAAAAGGCTTTCTCCTGTTATAGCACATGGACCTCTACCAACTTACGATGTGCATCATACATGGGGTGTATGGATACTCCTTATGTCTGATATGCCTTGCCCAGGCAGCAGAAAGCGATAGCTCTGTCACCAGGGAAACTTCCCTGTTTCTTTCTATTAGCATCCTAAAAGTACTTATAGTTAAGGACATATTTGGAGCAGGATTGCTATTTAAGAATGGAGCTTTTCAGTTTTGGTACATTATGTTGGTCTCTGAAGCTTGTATCTCTATCTCTCTGTATGTCTCTTGTCTTCACAGATGGTTTCAACAGCTTGAGCTCACCTCTTTGCAGATGGTGCCACTCCACCCTCTCTAACAGGCAGTTTTAGTTTTCTCTCACCCATGTACACAGAGACAGGTGATACCAGATGCTCCCTCAACTCCAGACCTCACCCAAATGGGTACCAATACACATGCTCAAGCAATACTGTAGATCTGCATCTATTAAACAAATGAAGCCAGGTATGTTTTCATGAGTTAGGACTTTCTGAAAGAACCTCAGCTTTCAGTGGTTCCTCCAGTGCCCAATCAGTATTTACTCTTCTCTTGCCTTGCACCTATTTCTTCCTCTTTTTAAGTCAACTGTAAAAGTATTAAAATGTAATAATTAAAGCTTAAAGGGCTAATACAAGTCAGTTTAGTTTATACACAAGTCACTGATTTAAAATAAGATCATTTATAAGGTAAACGTTTATCCCATTTATTTCTGGATCTGTTAAAAATGTTTATTCATCAGTTATTGGGAAACTTAATAAAACCACCTTTTGTTTGGATGAAGCAAATCATGTACTTACAGCATTTCTTGTGGAAAAAAAAATAATTATATACCCCCAAAGCTGTAAAAAGAAAATTAGGTACTACTGCAGGAATCCTGCATAGTTAAAAATATATTTCTAACAGACATTTGGTGCCCACTCAACAGTACCTACAATGTATCTACTATCACTGTAAAAAATGTATAACTGTAAGTGAAGGGTGTTAGGGAAAGAAGAATTTCCTCTGCTGCCAATTTATTTTATATCCTTTCAACACTTTGCAGATGCCAGTAAAACCTTTGATGCCAGTTGTTCTGAAATTGGTAGACAGAGACAAGTCATATTTTGAAACATATTAAACAATTATTTTGGTTATCTTGTTCCATCTTGTTCTGCAGATGGTACTACTTCTCCTCAGGTTCATCTAGACAACAAAGTCCAAAGTCTAATGACTAGAAGAAGCCTGTTAGCCTTTGCACAGCTTTGAGGGTCCAAACACAAACATTAGATTGCAGAACTGATTTAGGTTCTGATATTACAAGCTTCAAAGGACCCAGATCTATCAGTATGGTGCTCTCTACAGAACTGATTTTTCTGCTATTTCTGGCAAATCCAGAATACACAGAATTCTGTAGGAGTGTAGAAAAATTTGAGATTCTGCACTGCTTAAAAGGAAAACCAAGAAAATAAGTCTTAAGATGGTATACAATGAGAAATTAACCCTCTATTAATATCCTAGAAAATATAATCAGACAAATAAAAACAGGTGAGAGGCTTATATAGTCTCTAATTTTCATATTGTGAGATGTAGGTTTTCCTTTAAAACATTTTGCATTGTATCATCTCTTTAAAATATATTCTGTGGCCTATAAAGTATTATTTCAAGGGAAAATTGTTTACTTGAGGAGCACTGAATATTTTCTCAAATATTACAAATAAATTAGCTAATGTTCTGTGAAACTTCTTGCAGCTAATCCTATAATTCAATAAAGGAAGATGTGGACAAGATGTTTTATACTGTCTGGCTTTGTTGAGATAACATTTTTAAAAATCTTTTTTAGCACTCTTGGCATGCTTTAGCATCATTAGAGACTTTGTCTTAGAAGGGAGTTAGGCATTTCTATTAGTCGTTCTGAGTAAGCTGATCAACACCAGTGTGGTGAGTTCACCTTGTCTGGACACCACATGCCCACCAAGCCACTTTATCACACTCCTCCTCAGCTGGACAAGGGAGAGAAAATATAATATAACTCTTTCCCTGCTCCAGTTTTGGGTATGTCCCGTGGGAGACAGTCCTTCACAAACTTCTCCAGCATGGGTCCTTTTCACAGGATGTAGTCTTCAGGAACAGACTGCTTCAGTGTGGATCACCTCCAAGGTCACAAGTCCTGCCAGCAAACCTGCTTCAGCATGAGCTCCTCTCTCCATGGGTCCACAGGTCCTGACAGGAGCCTGCTCCAGTCTGGGCTTCCCACAGGGTCACAGCCTCCTTCAGGTATTCCCTTGCTCCAGTACAGGGTCCTTCACAGGCTGCAGGGGGATATCTGCTCCACCATTAAGCTCCATGGGCTGCAGGGGTACAAACTGCCTCACCATGGTCTTCACCACATGCTGCAGTGGAATCTCTGAATATCTGCTCTGGTGCCTAAACAACCTCCTCCCCGTCCTTCTTCACTTATATTGGTGTCTGCAGAGTTGTTTCTCATGTATTATCACTCCTGTCTCTGGCTGCAATTGCTGTTGTGCAGGTTTTTTTCCCCTCCTTCTAAAATACATTATCACAGAGGTGCTGCCACCAGCACTGATGAGCTCAGTCTTGGGCAGTGACAGGTCCATCTTGGAGAGAGCTGGCATTGGCTCTATCTGGCATAGGGGAAGCTTCTAGCAGCTTCTCACAGAAGCCAGTCCTGTAGCCACCCTGCTACCAAAACCTTGCCGTGCAAACCAAATATATCCAGTAAAAGTATCTAGAAGGGTGTCACAAATGCATATGTTTGACACAGATTGATTTATCAGCAATTCAAGATTTATTAGTAAAATGAGATAAATCAACAGCTAATTTTAGCTGCACTTATTATAACAAGTGATTTAGTAAAACAGCGACTTAATTACAGGTTCAAGGATGACAAGATTCACACTAACATACTACAAGGTATCTCCAACCAAAGTATGTGTATATGCATAAACGCAAAGCACACAGACACAGAAATACTTGGCCAGTGAAATATGTAGATGCCCACACTTATAAAAAAGAATGCATAAAACCAAACACCTAGATAGGTAGACAGGTGGGTAAAAGAGGCTAGCCTATAGTCAAAACTTCCCCCTTCAAGTTTAGAGTAAATACTCACAATGCATCAGCATTACTCAACAGGTGGGAGTTGAATGTTGAAGAGATGGTCTTGCCCAGGTCTTGCACCAGATTCTTTGGCAGGCAGTCCTAAGTCAAAGGAGGTGCTGGATGCAGCCCACTGTGATCCAGGAGACCTCAAAGGGTCTCATTTTGAATCAATTTTATAGGGTCCGAGATAATTTACTTTTGTCAGGTACTTTTCCATTTTGGCCTAACTCAAGTGTAGCAATATTCTGGCTTGCACATTCCCAGAATTTACTGGATCTTACGGTCTTGGTATCTCCCCTCTGGATGACAACCCACGCACAAGTGTACCAGGTCATAGGAGGTTTGACTGATCCCCCAAAGAGTGAAGTAGCAGTCAAGTGCACCAAGGAGACACCTGAGTGCTCTAGTCTACTGCAGGAGGTAATTGTCATTATTACCCTCAGAGAACAGAGGAGGCAGGAACCCGGAGCATTAAGGGAGTGCCTTAACATTCTGATACACTACCTGTACTTTTCCAGTGGATTGCTGTGTGGCCCAGGGAGGAGAGTGGTACCCTGTATCGAGCAGCACATGAGTGGGAGGGAATCATACCACCACAGAGGAGAAGCCTTCAGAATAGAGAAAGTAGTACTGAAGCAGAAGCAGCAAAATGAGAGAGAAACAATACAGCAGTGCCAAAGAATAGATATAAAGTTAGGAGTGGTTCAAATAAAAATACTAAATCCTTAGTATGACTGCCCAAATGGTTGGTGTTTTTCATCCTGTTTCCTTCTTGCTCGATGATGACAGTGATTCTGATTTATTTTCCTTTATTTTACCTGTGCTTATGGAGTGGAAGTGAAATACCCAGTGCAGGAATATGGTATTCTCGGATGCCTTTGCTTTGACTTAACGCGTATGGGTATATTTTAGTCACAGTTTGCCGGACCATGAAAAGAGCCATCTGGAATACACCTAATTTGGACTCTTGAAATTAATAAAGAGAAATCTAAAAGTTACATACTGTTTGAATCAGTTCTTCCTCTGTAAGAGCAAAGTATTGGCTTAAAAATTGTCTTGAAAGCATAGGGGGATCCACGCATATACCTTATTAGGCATATCATCAGAGACTTTCTGTTATACATAACACACAGATGTTTTAAAAACATATAGAATGCCTAGCTCTAGGTTTGCCAGACTTTTGCTGACCACCTGAAGATATGCAATTAAGTTCATTGTGTCCAGTGTCAGACCTTAAATACACAATTTATGAGATGTCTTTGAAAGCAGGGTTTTTTCATCTAGTAATTTTGGTCTACACAGTAAGGTTGCAATGAGCTCAGAAATACTATGATTGATAGCCTTAGCACTGGGATATTCTAAATAGAATATCTTACTTAGAAAGATTATAGGCTCAACTCAGTCTTTTCAACAAAATAGCATTTTCAGTAGAAAACACTAACTCTTCTCTACATCCTTCCCATTAGATTCCAGGAACAAAGGATTTGGGTTACAGTTACATATTTGATTTATTCTTTAATCTATTCCACACAGATCAAATTCAGAACTATTACACCTTTCTTCTTGGATGAGTCAAACCTGTCAGTGTTGTTCCTCTAAGATTCTGAAATAGCAATTTCAGTGTGCAGTAACATGAAAGTGTCCAGAAATGATCCAAAATATAAGCATCAGCTTAATGGCAAAAATAGAGACCCTTGACCACTGGGGATCTTTTAGAGCTGGCTGGAGACCTGACTTCTTTTCTTGTTCCAAAAAAGCTTAGACCTCAATTTAATAAATTAGTCTCTTCTGCGTCTCAAAATGCTAAGACTGTCATTATTTACACAGTAAATTTTTGTTACAGTTGATGAATCTTTTATTTCTAAATCATCAACCTGAGGATATTCTAGCTCAATAAAGATTGCAACTTTCATTTATTTATTTATTTTAATCTGCTGTCTTTTCAATGAGTGGAGTACGAGACACAGTAGCAATTCATCGTAGTTAGTTTTCGTACTCATCAGATATGATAAATTTTTGCTTAAAAAATACATTACACAAGACATGATTCTTCTTGGAAATAATATGTCTATAAAACTTGCTCTTAGTTACTTATTTTGTAAGATAAATATCTTTAACCAGCATTGACTCCAAGCAATCTTAATAGCACAGATATTGTTCATTGTGTATAAACTGTAGGCAAGCATTCAAAGACGACTGATAATCACCTTCCTGGAATGACTATATAAAACTTGGCAGTGATGATGTGTGGAAGAAAGAGGAGAGCATCAGAAGTGATGGTAATTGTCTATAAGAAATGGAGAAAGGCTGCAAATATGGGTTGCTGTTTACAGAAAGGTTATAGATGAAATCATGTTAATAACTAATGATGTGGGGAAAGGGATATTACCAAGGGGAAAAAAGGAAAAGGTAAAAAAAGAGTTGAAAACTCAGAGTAAATTTTTGCAGTCATTTATGCAGAAAAAGTGGTGTTTCTCAATGACCATTGCACTGTTCGCTCTCATTTGTGTTCTTTGCTAGAGACTCAGTCTATTTTGGAGTAGTTGCCTCAAGATTTAGTCCTTTGTAGAGCTGTACCAAAGAGTCAGAGCCTGTCTAGAGAGGGAAGTAAATAAAGTACTTAGAACAATGACAATGTCTAGTGTCTGTTTCTAATGAGTATGACAGTGTGACTTCCCTTAGCTTATGCTCTTTTTGGTCAACATGTTACTAAAGTGTTCCCAGTTACACTATTGGCTTCTCCAAAATTTAGAGTGACTCTAAGATTCGTGTCAAAAGGTAACACTACAAAAGAAATCTCCTTCCGCTTTACAACTTTTCAAGCCTATTTTCTTAGGAACTCTAGCTGAAAACTTGATGAAGTGTCAAGTCTTCACAGGTTTGCCCTTAATGAGCAAAACTTCAATTATACTTCAAGGCATTCTACTTCTTTGAGGCTTTTTTTTTTTCCTTACTTGAAACTCCAGCTGTTAAAGTCATGTTTCAGAGACCTGGGAGATATTATTGATTTTTCTTTGCCAAAAAAAGATCACTACCTTTAGGCAAGGTGCGAATGCTAGATTACTGCATTTTTTGCTTCCAACTTCTAAATCTTTTGTGTCTAAACCTAGGTGACTTATTCCTTTACTAATGCATGTTCAGTAAAAATATCGAAAAATTATAGATCTTACCTTTCTTCCAGTGTCACTGTTATGCATCACAAATAACATTAATGAAGCTGAGAGCTTATCCAGGTTTTGATGCAAAGGACAAGAGGGCTTTTCTGTGGTCCTGTTCACTGACTGCATAGATTAAAAATCTGTTTTATATATTTTCTCAAATTTAAAATTCCCTTAAGACAATAATTAGGTAAATACAAATTAGTCTTTTATTCCAAATAGTACAGCCTTTTTTTTATCTTCTTGCTGTCACACACATAACCTTTAGCTCCAGAACTTCATACAGCTTTTTAGGAGTATTTTTTTCTTTCAATTTCAAATTTAAAAATTCCTACATTATGTTGTGTCATGTACAGGAAAATATTGTGTAGTTATTAAGTAAGGATAAGAATTTAGAAACAATTACAGCAACTTTTCATTGTATATTCTTTCTTAATTAAGGACCTTTAACTGACTTTTCAAATTATTTGAAATGATTGTCAAACATCTGAGGAAATGCACAACACCACTGATATTTGATCTTGCAGTGTTATGCTGACTGACTGCAAATTTCAAGTGTTAAAAAGGATCTGAATTCAAATCAAATAAGTTTTCAGTGTTAGAAATACTAGGATTGGAAGTTATGGTCCAGGAACTAGATGATGGGAAAAAAAGAAAAGAAAAAAAAAGGTTATTATATGAAGTTTTAAAAGAAGAGAGATAGAAAATTGTGGGGATTTTTTTTTTAAGAGAAGATGTTGGAGGGAGTTCCTTTTTTGATACATACCTTGTTAAAATGTAGATATGTGAAGAACGCTACCCATCAGAAGATGTATATGTTGGTTGGTTGTTTTTCTCCCCATTTATTTCTAAATTACATTTTTGGTGCTTACAGAAGAGCCAAGAATCTAGCAGGAAATAAGGCAAATTTCCAAGATGATCAATGTATGATTTTAAGAAATTAGATAATGCTTAATTTCTTTGAATACAAAAGATGGTATACATAACCTTCCTTATAAAGCACTCTTTTATATATAAGCACACTTATTTTTTATTTATTTAGATTTTGTACTCTAGCAGAGATCATTATTCCTTTGCTCAAAGTATTATAAGAATCTGCCATGAGTAACATACAGACAAAGTGCAGAAGAAAAGAAGCATAATTGCCTAGTTTTATAGGTCTGAAATTCTGGGACTGAGTAAATAAGGTCCAGATATTCAAAACTATTTCTGAAAACTAAATGGAAAATATTAATCTCATCTAAATATAGCTATCCAAGGATTAAGTGTCTAAAGCTATTGGTATAGGCTCTAAACCATTTAAGCTTGTTTTAGACTTTGTTAAATTTACCCAAGTGTCGCGGTCGGAGCGCAGAGCTCCGAACCACCTCCCAAAGGGAGAAGGATTGAGGGTAAGTTGGAATATCTCCCCACCAGGCTTGCAGGCAAATACGGAGACCAAATGAGTATTTAACAAGTTTATTACTAAATATATTCTAATAAAACCATATCTACTCTATAGAAATATTACGATATTAAGGAGTGCCACACCCACCCGCTCACTTCCTGTCCCCGAGGAGATTTGGAACCAATGGAGAGGACAGGGCGAAATAAGAAGTTGATTATGTCCAGAAATATAACATATGTGTAAATGATGTGGAGGGTGTGTGTGTAGATATCGTTTCTCTACCCTTTCCTGGCATGTGGCGATGGTCCCGTAGGGGCTGGGGTGATGATGCCCGGCCAGCAGACTTGGGCGGCTTCAGTGACGTCAGCAGCTTGCAGCTTTTCAGTGCGATCGGAGTCTTTGTCTCTCTCTCTCTCTCTCCCCGTCGACTTCTTGTTGTAGTTTCTTTCAGCTTCGGCAGGTGCTGCGGGCCCTCGGCGGCAGCAGCAGCGATAGCGATGCCTTCCTCGACGCAGCGTGGGAGGGGGCAAAAAGAGAGAGGTTGTTTTCTTTCTTGAGTTTTTATACTTTGCCGCGCGTTATCAAATTTCCAGCTTCCGGCAGCAGCCACCGCAGGCGTTCATGGGAGTTGTGGTTTCTCTGTTTTAAATAAGACATTTCCTCGATTGTGGGTTGGTTTCCCACACCAAGACTCCATGAAATGACATGAGAACTGAGGACAAAGCTAAGTATTCCAAGGCCCTCACATTTCACGTTGGTTGCAAGGCTAACTAGAGTTACGTAGTGTGACTAATGAGGGACTCTCTGGTGCACAACAACAATAATTAGATGGCGCACTTAAACATGGATGCATTCTGTTTCTAATGGATGAAGAATTTTCTGCCTTCTCATACCACAGGGATAGTGGTAAAAATCTGAACACGTGCACAATTCAAAGGGAAGAAAAAAGAATAAATTATCTCCTCTCTTCATAACACCCCAAAGCTTGTCTGTTACAAGAGCTACTTTATGTTTAAGTGAAGAAATGCAATGGAAGTCACAACACAGAACTAAATCTGCAAAGACTGGTTAAAATTTAGTAGCATAACAGAGAGTATTTAAATCCCACCAGGGAAAAAGACTAACGGATTCAAAATAGATGTTATACCAAACATTTCTTCCATTGATGTTAACTGGTGTCATATTCCATTACTGGTTAAGTATGTTAATAACATTATATTCACAGTAGTATATGTGCCTAGAAACATTTATTCACTGACATCTGTGATTATAATCTACATTGTTAATCACAGAATCACACAATGGTATGGCTTGGAATGGACCTCATCTAGTCCACACCTCCTGCAGGTTCACCTAAATCACACAGGAATTGCACAGGAATGCATCCAGGCAGGTTTTGAAAGTCCCCAGAGGAAGAGACTCCACAACCTCTCTGGGCAGCCTATTCCAGTGCTCTGCCACCCTCATAGTAAAGAAGTTTTTCCTGAAGTTGAAATGGAACTTCCCATGTTGTAGTTTGTGCTCATTGTCCTTTGTCCTATCACTGGGTGTCACTAAAGAGACTAGCGCCACCCTCTTGATACTCACCCTTTTTATATTTATAAACATTGATAAGTTCCTCTTTCTTTAGCCTGTTTGCCCCTGCACTAAATGGACCCTGGTCTCTCAGCCTTTCCTCATAAGAGAGATGTTCCAGCCCCCTCATCTTTTTAGCCCTCCATTGGACTCTCTGCAGTAGTTCCCTGTCACTCTTGAACTGAGGAGCCCAGAACTGGACACAAGGCTTCAGATGTGGCCTCACTAATGCATAGTAGAGAGTGAGAAGAACCTCTGTCAACCTGCTGGTCCCACTCTTCTTAATACACCCCAGGATACCATTGGCCTTCTAGGCTACAAGAGCACATTGCTGGCTCATGGTTAACTTGTTGTCCACCAGAACTCCTAGGTCCTTTTCTACTTGGTATAATACACCAGATTAATTGTCTAGAGGGAAAGGACCATGCTTATCCTCCACATAAACAATATTTTAAGTAGTCCATCAAATTTTGTGTATGAATGAGGATGTATCCTTAGTGGTTGCAATGTGCACAAGATGTTTGCAAGTCTTTTTGCTCTGACTGGAATTATAGATTCAGAGAAAGGCAAAGCAATTAGGAAACTACACCTAGAATTATTGTGGTTTTAGAAGCTGATAGGTGCTGAGAATTTTTTTTAATGCACTTTAGAGGGACAGTATGGCAATTTACAAATGTTATAATTCTTTGTTCCTTTTCTGGAGAGAACCTATAAAAATATTGCTTTATACATTCCAGAAAGGTATTGAAAGAACAAAACAAAGGCACTGTAATTCTCCAGAGCTTTACGTTCAACTCCAAATGTAACAAGGCATTGTTACTGCTGTAACTATAGTAACTACTGTTGTAGTTACACAGGTAACAACCTCACTTGGAGAGTGTTTCCATAATAAAGTAGACTCAAACCTGTCAATTGAGAATGTATAAATGACAACACGTGCTACTTTGACTTTGATTTAAAAACTCAAGCAGAATTTTGAAATAGTCTTCATTAAAAAAACAAAAAGAAAAAAAGGAATACCTTCCAACCATTACTTGATTAATTAAATCATTGATATACTGTTATTAAAAATGTTATAAACATATGAAAGGCTCTTCTAATCTTTCTTATCTAGATTAATACAGAAGTACAGTAGCTTTTCTTTCAATGTTATGTTATTAAAGTTGTTTCCAGATCAATATTTATAACCTTTAGCAAGCTTTACTTCTAAATAAATTTTTAGTTCTTAAACTACAAACATTTTTGTTCTACTAGTATGCCCTCTCATCAACCTGTTAGGATACAGAAGACAAATCTTCCTTTAAGTATAGTAGAAAAGACATGAAATTCAAGGTCAGTTTAGTTCTCTGTGATTTCAATAACTTAGCTTACCCTATCAATTAGTCTAATGGACACAAAGGCATTATAAATTTATGATCAGTATGATGTATGTAAGACTTGTCAAGCTAAGAGGTATTGTAGAAAGGAAAAGAAGAAAAAGATTTCCACTGATCTAGAACACTAGAGGAATTTCTTCAGGGTCTCAGACAACTTTTGTTTTCTCTTCCAGTGGCATATAGACATGCTACACAAGTTATGATTTCCTATAATTTTCTTTCTTAAAGGTATCACAGAAACATTCCCGTGCTCTGGTAGAAACTGTTGTGTCTTTTTCTCTTTTGAATGTTAGCTCATTTAGTCAGGTATTCTAATATTAATGTATTCCGGTATTTACCTTTATTTTTCATATGTTATAAGAAGAAAAGAATATGTAAAACAAAACTTGACTGAAAATTTATTAGGTAGGATACTTGTAACAGGCTACCCTTCTATAAGGTTTGATTGAAGTAGATCTAAGGTAACAAGTTTTTGGGAAAGTATGGGACCAAGAAGACTGTCTTCTGTTATGTCTTCCAAAACTCCTGTCAGGCAAAGTACTTTACTTCAGTTGCAACTGCAGAAATTTTCAATTCTGTAGAACAAACATTTGCTGATATAAAGTCTTCTGTGATTAAAAAAAATTATATATATTATGAATAGATATAAATTAACATATTCAAAGACATTTTCCCCATGAGGACAGTCAAACAATGGGATCAGTTCCCCAGAGAGGTTAAGCAGTCACCTTCTTTCATGGTTACCCAGCTTAATAAAGCTCTGAGTTACCCAGTGTGATCCAGTAGCTAACTCTGTTTTGTGCAGGGACGTGGACTAGAGAACTCCTGAGGTCACTTCCAATTTATGATTCTTTGATTCTTTGAAATTCATCTGCAACCTTGAAGTGCTGTGGCCTGAGTTGTGGGCCCCAAGCTGGAGCTGACCTGTGAATGAGTCACAACCTAGCAGAATGTTTTGGTTTTCCTATTGGCTTCATGCTCCAGAGGGAACATGGCCCACCTGTGTCTCTGTGGCTCTGCCCTCACCCACACGGTTGTGGTTGGGTTGGTGAACGAGGCCAGGGCTATATTAACCAGGAGGTGACCAGGTAGAAGAGCTTCCTGTTGGGTGTGGTTTCTGTTGGGGCTGTTTGTGTCTTGCTGAGCTCTCTTAGTGGTGTCCTTCCATGTGAAGGGCCACTGAGGGTATGACCTCTGTCCGTTGTGTCTGGCAGCCGATGCTGGCACTACAGTGGGCAGCAGAGGAGCTGGGCCCACAGGAACCTTTGCCAGGATTCTTTGAAGGAAGATTTCTGAGGGGGTATTGCTGAGTTCAGCATTGGCCTGCGTGATCAAGCAACTGATGGCAGCGTGAAATGATGATGGCTGAGCTGGCACAACAAACCTCCAGGTACATCTGCATATTTTTGGTACCTGACAATACAGCTGCGTATAATTCTTGTGAATTTGACCCTATATGTCAATATCTGCACACTTTTTGCTTCAAATATCTTAAAGCATAACAACATAGAGTACTTCCTGGTTACTGCTTCAAAAATTAGCTCCCTTGGTGCTGAATCTAGAGCCACTGACATAAAATGACTAGGGAGGGCCTCATAATTTTGATGTTTCTCAGTTTCTTTCAGTTCTTGGAAATGGAAACACAAGATAAACACATTCAAATTATTGTACAACTCTGAAATAAAGTACTTCTTTCACAGAACATGTTATTACTATTGCTTAAAAATTAAATTCTTCTTTTCCTAATTAGACTTCATTGGGCTAACTAAAGCATCTGTACTCCAAAACCTCACCTGAGGATATGAAATTAAAGACTGCCAGATGGTAGCACAAGTAAAGCTGTCTTCTTCAATATCCCAGGATTTTTGGACATTTCTCAAATCTTGTCAACTTACTACCAGTAGAGGATACCTGCCTCTTCACCTAACTCAAATTCCAGTCAGTATAGCCTATTGAAGAAAGCACTTGACTTTGAACTGGCAGTACCTCTAACCTAATAGTTAAAGTAAAGACAAACCTTATATTGTCTCCTCAAACTGAGCCCCTCAGACAAGATGATGATGTCTTTGGGAACACATATTTAGCAAAGGGCAAAACACTACTCATCAGTGAGAAGTGGCAAAAAATTTGAAAAATCACCCTGGGAACACTAAGTTCAGTGAAGAGGGGAAAAAGAGAAGTTGCTCCAGCCACCAGAGCAGAGATTCCTCTGTATCCTGTGGAAGTTTTGGAAGAGGTCATGATGGTATTTCCCTGCAGCCCAAAGAGAGGACTAATGCTGGAGAAGATATCCACACTGTAGCCCATGGAGGGCTCCATCCTGGAGCAGGTGGATGTGTCCTAAAGGAAACTGTGACTGGTGGAGAAACAACACTGGATCAGACTTATGGTAGGACTGTGGCCTGTGGAGGAGAGCCCATTCAGGAGCAGGTATATTCTGAAGGACTGCAATCTATGGAGAACCCACTTCAGAGCAGGCGAAAAGTGTGAGGAGGAGGGAGTGTTATAGATTTATCATAACTCCTTAGTCCCCATCCTTCTGCAACACTCAAGCCAGGGAGCCAGGGAGGGGAGGAGTTAGAATAGTCATGAATGAAAGAGTCAGTTTGATTCTGGGAAAAAGGGGTGGAGGTTGGGGGAAGGTGTTTTTATCATCGTTTCTTTCTATCCAAGTTTATTTCAAGCAGGAATGAATATAGACTTGGTTTTGAAAGGCAATAGAGAGTAACATACTCAGATCATTCTTCAAAGCATTTGGGGAATGTATTTCTCAATGACATTTTTAGAAAACTCCAACTCATATATTTGTGATCAAATTGAGAAGTCTTATTAAAGTACCAGTGTGGTGGGTTAACATTGGCTGAGCACTAGAAGCCCACCAAGCTACTGTCTCACCCCTTTCCTTTCCCTCCTCAGCAGAGCAAAGGGGGAAGGACAAATAAGATAGAGAAAAAAAAACAACCTTGTGGGTAAAACGAAAGCAGTTTAATGATAACAGAGTAAAGCTAAGCAAATCCTCACATGGAAGCAAAGAAAAACAAAGATCTATTCTCTACTTCCCATCAGCAACCTATGTCTGGCCCCTTTCTGGGAAGTAGGGCTCCAGTATGTGTAGCGGTTGCTCTGGAGGACAAAGGAATGGCCCTCCTTCCTCCTCCTTTTCCCTAGCTTTATAGTTAAGCAGGCATCATATGGTATGGAATATCGCTTTGGTCAATTTGGGTCAACTGTCCAGGTTGTGTCCCCTCTTGCCCACCCCATCCCACTGTGGGGTGGGGGGAATATTGGGAAGGGTCTTGGTGCTATGCAAGCACTCCTCAGCAGTAGTCATAACACAGGAGTGTTATCAACACCCTTCTAGCTCCCAGCAGAAAACCCTGCACCATGAGGGCTGCTATTGGGCAAAATCAGCCAGACTCACTTCAACCAGTGAGAAGACTGCTTATCTTCCTGCTTGTTCTTTGAGAAAATAGTTGTGATAAAGATGTTAAAAATACTTTTCACAAATTGCGTCCACTGTGGTTGAAGGGAAAACATGATAGAAGAAAACCTGCCCTCTGCAAAGATGATATAAATAAGTTCATCTTATTTATTCATCAGAGAATAAAGTTTTTACATCTCTACGTTTTGAAAAACACATCATATTAAAAAAAAGATCAACAGGGGGTAATTGTCCAGACACTTTAATGAGATACAAAAAAAAGAGGAGACAGGAGTTTTGTGAGGTTTGAGGTTTTGGTGTTTGGGTTTTTGGTTTGTTTGGGATTTTTGTTTGTTTGGGCTTTTTTGGTGGGATTTTTTTAATTAGAGCTCAATAAACATATAAAAAATTCAATCACTCTTATAAAAGCAGATGACAAGTAATTGCAAAAGCAAAGTCCTAGGAATAATTCATCATATTTATGCCTGCTTTATTTACTAAATTCTCAGAAAATCAACTGTGAAGGTGAAACTTCAGTAATAACACGCTTTAATTTTTTGGTGATTGTTCAAATAATTAAACCACCTGTAAATGTAAATGAAGCATTAGGTTAACATTAATACAGATTTCTCAGTCATATTTCAAGCTAATTGATATTCAGCTAATTATGAGCTATAGCAACATTGGTGCCAATTATTGTAAGGAATTAGCACACTGGGTTACTCTGACAGAAGAGGTAATTTTTCATGACTTCTGTTGAGTATAAGCAAAGCAATATGTTAAGTCAGTTTTTAACATCTTCATTAATGATCTGGAAAAAAAAAGAGGCAGCACATTAATTAAACTTATGTATGTGTTTAAGCCAACAGCCTATTGTAAACATTTAGAAGGAAAGTAAGGAACATGAAAGAGACTGTTTTATACAAAAATGGTTTCTAATATGGAAAAATAGTAAAAATTCTGTTGAAAATACTGTTGAATTCTTGAAAAGCAAACAGACTGAGAAATAAAAAAGACCTGGCTTCATAAGATAATCACACCAGAAGGGACCTCAGGACATCTCTAGTCCAGTTCCCTGTTCAAATTAGGGTAGGCTCTGAGATGAACGAGGCTGCTTAGAGCTGTGTCCAGCCAAATCTTGCTGATCACCAAGGACAGAGACTCTGCAGCTTCTCTGGCAAACCTGTTCTCATGTTTGTCTGTCCTCGTGATTAAAAGATTTTTCCTTAAATCCAACCTGGAACTATTTTTTCAACTTATTTCCATAGTCTCTTTTTGTACTACTTTGCTCCTCTCAACTCTTGAGTTTCAAGTGTCTAGTCAAATCAGCTTTGGTAGTCTTCATCAATTGTAAAGTGGAAAAATGGGAAATGAACATTTTTCTTTATTAATATATATATTTTCAAAGTAAAACTTTGTAGTAAGTGCTAAATTGAATTTGCAGAGTGAAGCAAGAACATAAAGGTAAGGAGAGGAAGTCAGAACTTCTTAAGATTTCCAGTTAAAATGTTTTCTCAAATTACTTCCCCAAATACATAACTTATGTGGGTGTGAGTGAAAAACTTTGAAAAAGTTAAGGAACAAGAATATGGACTTTGGCAAGAGAGGGTCAGAAAGGGCCTTCTTTGACCGTATGTGAACAGTAACACCTCTTCTTCTTCTGACAGCTCTTTGGGCTCTCTCTGTGAAGCCCTGCACCTCAAAGGGAAGTGCCCTCTGACAGCAGGAGTAATAAAAAAGAGACATTTTATGATCGCTGCTACATGTACACACCTTCTTGCCCCATGCATTTTCTTATGTGAGGATCTACAAAGATGTCTTGGGCTTGCTATTTTGCTTTTGTGGGATATGGAAGGGCAGCTTCAAACACATCTTTGTCCTGCCTGTACAGAGGTGCAAAAGCTTGAAGAATGTACAAGGATACCTGGGATTAATTTTCAAATTAAGATAAAATGTGCTAGTTAAGGAGAAACTAAGCCTGGGCCATGCAGGGAAAAGCTCTCTGAAGAGTTACTATGGAACTCTGCCTATCTGAAAGCACACAGAAAACTGACGTGTTATCCTGGGAGCTAGTATAAATGCTTATGTTTGTGTTGCTCAAAATAGAATACTTTTTTTTTCTTAAAAAATGACTGAAAAATTTGTGATAATATAATTAAGGAAGCATATGTAAAAGGAGATAGAACAAAGAAAATTGTTTCCACAAGAATTATAGAATCATTAAGGTTGGAAAAGACCTTGAAGATCTTAAAGTCCAACTGTGAACCCAACAGTACCATGACCACTAAATCATGTCCTGAAGTGCCATGTCTACACATTTTTTGAACACCTCCAGCGGTGGTGACTCCGGCACTTCCCTGGGCAGCGTGTTCCAATGCTTAACCACTTTTTCAGTAAAAAAAAAATTCCTACTATCCAATCTAAAGCTCCCCTGGCACAACTTGAGGCTGTTTCCTCAAGAAATAACTTCTTATCTTTAGAATTCTACCTTTGCCAAATAAACAATGATTTTTTTTTTAGTCAGTCCTATTAGTCTTTTATTCTAATATGGAATGATATTTTTGAAAACATGTTTATACTTAGGACTTTTTTGCTGGCACATGATTATTGGAATAACTGATTTTTCAGCTCAATGAAAAAAAGTATATGCTTAGAGAAGATATTCAGGTAGACATCTTTTAGATCACTTGGGAGAAGAAACTTTTTCACTTTAAATAAAACCAAAGTTCTGTATTTAGAATAAAATCCAAATCCATCTGTCATCCCTAACAAGAAAATGTATTGTCTTTCTTCATTCCCTTCACTTGCTTGAAATGCTAGACAACTCAGTCCAGTTTGGGGGGGGCTTTGTCTTCTTTTATTTTTAGCAGATTTATCCAGAACTTGTTTAAAAGTTTATTAGTCATTCCGTGTTATCAATGCACAGGAGTTTGTAAGGCCTGTAAAGCTTCAACTGAAAGACCATTCACTGAGACTCTTCTAGTTCAAACTGTTCACTATCTCTGAGTCTGTGAGACCCCTGAGAGAGCCCAGAGTATCCCTGTCTTATCCTCACAAGTTTTTTCTCACAACAATTTATTTTTTTATCGTTTTATATGTAATTATTTTAAAAATATCAGGAAATTATTAACTTTAACCAAATATACTAATTAACAACTGTCTAACAATACCATTAGGACAGTTAGCTGATATTTATGTTCAGATCCTTGCTCTAATGAAAAGCTGTTCTAAGGGCGACAGCTACAAAGAAAGGGGCTGAGAAGGAATTGCACTTCACCACTGCATAGGACATAACCTAAACTCTGGCCACCAAGCAATAATGAGACTAGCATGATGCTGAAGGATAACCCAAGGGATGGAAAGCATACACACTTAAGAAAAGTCTTAGATATTAGAGATGATGAAAAGGCCTCTATACTAATGAAGAGTTTTGAGACTATCAGAGTTTTGTCCTTCCAGGATTCCTATTTTGAAATGAGTAAATATGGGGAGAGAATGCCTCACAAGAACCTGGTTCACTATGTTCGTGGCCTCCACAGAAATCTGGCACAGTTAGATGACCTTATAGTCAGATGGAACTTCTAGTAAAATCACACAGTGGTTTAATAAATAACTCCCCCTTGAATTAAGACAATATAACAAAAGCTGACAAAAAAGAAAGGGAAATTATGAACATTTAAAAAGAGAGATAGGATTTTGTAGTCTGATGGGAGGAATAGGAGAAAAATTGATATTAAAAGGCCAGAGAGAAGTCATCAACCTCCTTATATGACTGGTGACCATAATTTGGGAGGAAATGGGAACTGCTACTGTGACATTGCTCACCCATTGAAATAGAAGGGTAACAAAGTAGGCAGCCTCACCTACTGTCTTCATTTCCATCTCTTCTAGAATGAATCTAAAAGCCTTTTAGTCACAGGAGATGGATAATGGTTCTGGGAAACATTGTCTTGTGACAGGAGGTAGATCTCGGTCAAGAGTAAAAGGCCCGCAACCCCTGCTCTTGCCAGGAACAGTAGTGGCTGAACTTCTGTATCTAGCTCTAAGAATTTGTCTTATTTGCAGGGCATTGCTACTTCAGAAGACAATAGATACTTTGAAGGAGATCACCTTTACCTTTCATGATATCAGAGCAAAGAGCAGTGAATGTCATTTGCTGCAAGCACTGTATCCCATACTGTGGATGGGGGTGTGACATTTCTTATAACCCTCTGGCATGCTTGTGAGCATTAGATAGTGCACCAAAAGTTTGCCACAGTCTTCGTGCTCCTCAAGCTGCTCATCTGGCTGACCAAGCACTCAGTTTGTTCACGAGTGGCTGCTCAACAGCCACTTCTACCTGCTTTGGCAATTAAGTAGAAAAGAGAATACTCTAAGTTGTCTCTTATCATTGACATAGACTCAGCTGAAAGTTTTGGATGCATGCATAGAAGAGCAGCTCTAGTTAAAGAAACCACTTGTGTCCAGTCAATAGTGCATCCTAACTCCCTCCAGAACAGGACAGTAGGACAAAGAGTGGACATTCAACCAGGATCCTAGATGTGCAAGTAGTATACATTTTATTCCCTTTTCACATAAATTTTTCACTAATTCAGCTCAAATTAAATAAAGTTCAAAATAACTTCAGATAGCACTTTTTTTCAGTAAGTACTGTATTCACTTTTTTCTTAAAATAATTCTATTTTGTATTAAAAAAAGAGATAATCTCAGAACTATACAGTTGAACTGTACTAGTAAGTGTGTCAAATACAAGTGTAGTTTATGCTCTCGTAGTTATTCTTTCTCTGCACATGAAAGAAGCAGTTCTGGTACAACGTTAGTAACAGAAGTATATCTACTTTCAGTGGTTCTGCTGAAGTATGAATGTACTTGGATAGATTGCAATGTGCCAGTAGAGGTTCTGTGGAAGTCAGTGGAAATGGTGCAAATTCTAGCCTAAAAGAGTGTGAAAGCTGTTTGGCACAAAAATCCAATTAAAAATAACTGAAGCAAATTACTTACTCTTTCCTAATTTACTTATGGCCTCAGAATAACACAGAGAATCCAACTTTAACCACTAAAAGGTGAGCAATGATAAGATGGAAGAAAGGGATTACAAGCTCAAAGAAAGATGTGCACTTTAAGGTATACTGAATATATGAATAGTCAGGCATAAAGATTACGGAGGGCAGAGACAAGTATCTTATATATATATTAATATTTTAAATGAAAGGATCTGTGAAGTATTTTTGAGAAGTACTGTGATAAAGCTGAACATACAGAAGTTCAGAACAACAGGAATATTTTTCTACAACTTAAGACAGTTAAGCCTGCTTTAGCAAAGGGATGGATTGGGTATGTCTTATTCAGCTTTGTATCTCAAATGTCTGATGTGTGTACTAGCTCATTTTGCCTAAACGAGGGTGTCTTGACAGTGCCCACAGATATCATATATTGACCAATCCATTCAAGCTACTTTATTTTCTGAAACTTCACTGGGAAAATTAAATAACCATCAAAAGATAACACATTTCCATCAATGTATACCAGCTTCTCAAGAGTATTGGAACTGGGTTATTCCAATGTCATTTCAATTCTTCTTTGTAAGAGAACTATCCCAAACAATTTGCTTAGAAAGTGAAATCTTCTTATTGCATTAAATTGTCTTTCCACATTATACCGCTGTTAAAAAATGATGATATATATAAGACATCAAACATGGCAAATTTGTTTTCATTAGGAAGCTTATAAATTATGTCTGTGTGTTGTTTCCTAATCTTCTTATATGTAACCTCTAAGAGCTGCAAGGAGATGAGAGGCACACAGATTGCCTGCTTGCTTTTTATTTCTTCTCCTGAGATTTCATTACTGCTTCTAGCAAGTTTAAGATAATCTTTGTACAAACAAATCTTCTCTTTTGTCTTACTTAGCCTTATCTATCAAGAGCATTTCAAGAGTGTGGATATGAACAATAATATTATATGCATTTTGAGATGGTATAAGCTATATGCAGGACAAGAATGTGTCTCATAGGAGCATATAGAAAACCAGATATCCCAGTTACACGATGGTTCACTGATTTTCCTAAACTCATGCACAGAATGTTTTTATAACCAAGAGTAACCCCAAATGTGAAGAAATTATTTTTAACTCAATAGTAGAAAATAGTATAAGAAGAAAATAACCGAGCAGAAAGTTAAAATGAGTTAATGTTAATAAATGTATATCAGTGTTTTCAATGTTATTGCTATAAAACTATATTAATGCCAATTTGTGATCTGATAAATTCTTTCATTTGTACAGGAATTAGAACAATAGTTGCATTTTATAAATATAAATCAGAGCCAAATAATTTAAGAAAGAATTCTAAACTCATAAACATGAAAAATATGAAACATAGGTTTTCTTTTAAATATCTTTTGTGAAAAAAAAATTGGAGCAAAAGTATTTATGATATGAATATACATTGTTCTTAATCTATCCAGTTCTGAAATATTCCCGAGTTTGAATTAATATTTCTTCCCTCAGATCTACTATTTTAATGTTATTTTTATTAGCAGATAATCTTAAAAATCATGCCCCTGAGGGTGGTAAGGCAAATTTACCCATTACTTTATAGTAGAGATCCTCAAGGGGACCTCAAAGATTTGCAGAACCAGCACACTCTGTTTCAGAAGCCTTAGAAAATGGTTTATGTTCATATTTAAGCCTTTTTTTTTTTTTTTTTTTTTAAAGGACCTTTCATATATTCTAGCTACCACTTAGCTCTTAACAGCTCCCTGGTTTAAACGTATACTACAAAGAAGCACATTCATATTTTATGAATATATATTCATAAAGAATAAACTGTATTTGGGCTAGGAAAAACATTTTCTATTACATTTAAATTTCCTTGTAAGTTTGGGGGATTTTCATATGAAAATGAGAAATTTGTAGTACAGGCCGGTTCAAGGCACAATGCTGACAGTGCTGTACATTAACATCTCTATGCGTCTCTGTAAATGGCACTCCACTCCTGACTTACAACAACTTTCCTGCTCTAATGCTGGTTGCCCACATTTTCCCTGTGCCAAGGCTGTCAGATTTGTGTTGTGTGGTGGGTTTTGAACTAGCCAGCCTTCCACTGAGGACTACAATAGGATTACCAAACTAAATTCATATTTTCTCTAACCTGGAAGTGAAAGTAATGTAAACTAAACATATTAGTCCTCTCTTTGGCTACTTCAATGACCCTAGGACCTACACTCATTTTCAAAACAAAGATGCAACTACTGCACTTTAATACCTTCCCAAGTGTCATCAAATCTCCTTTGAATGAAGCATCTAAAGTTGCTGTAAAAGGATATAGGGTTTAGGAGCTTTTCTACTTTCTGTAATAGAATGGGTATGTACATGAGAAGCCTGGGATTCCATGGAGACCTCATTCCCTATTTTATTATGCCAAAAAAAAGAGAAGGTTTATTGTTTAACTACAGTGAGATGTCCTTGCTTAAGGCAAATATAAATGTTATGAAAAATCTTTGAAAGTAAAGGTATCAGGAACTGAAGGTATGGGGCAAGAATTGAGAGAGTTTGACACTTCCAGACCCATGAAAGCCTTTGACATTAAAACTTAGCTATAGTCATTGTTCCTTAACATTTCCATGTGACAAAGTCAAGTTTCAAACCAGGTTAGTAGACAATCAGTTTCTATGTCCTGTTGCCCCGCTTCATCTTACGTAACACATTCGTGGACAATATAACTCTTCTTTTCTAGTTATCCTTTGAGAATCTGATTTCTGTTCCTACTTGTTACTTGAACCACATAACCTAAAATGACAGCCAATATTTGAATACTCCAGATGATAGGTTTCAGTTAATAGAGCAGAACAACCTTTTCAGTATGTATAAACCACTCATATACAGATTAGAAAATTGCTTTTAGTCAAAAGTTCCTACAACATACCTACTTAATGTCCTTGCTGTATACCCTAATTTCAGTGATACACACTGAGAAGACACTTGGATAGGTAGAAAAAAAAAGTGAACATTTTTTCCAGATCTACAAACTTCTGATTTTTAAAGGAAAAAAATAGAAAATGTGTATGTATCCGTGTAATAAACTCAGCATAATGGAATTCAAGCCTCCCTTTCCAATTTAAAATATGCAGGTTAAAACTTTATGAATGAGTTAATAGTCTCACTATGACTTGCCTCATTTTCTTTTTGTCTGGTCACCAAGACACTATGTAATAACCTATTTTGAGAATTGGGTTACATCTCCCGATTACTCTTATTTTAGAAATAACCAAAAGTAACCAGTTGCAGAGCTTTGGCTCCTTCACTCTGATTCAAACTCTCTTCAAGTTATGCAGCACAGTTGATTTCTAGAAAGATTTCAAGATAAAGGCAGTTTAATGAAAACAAAGCAAAGCTAAGCAAATGCTGGATGCAGAAGTTAAGAAAACAAAGATTTATTCTCTATTCTCTATTTCCCATCAGCAGGCAATGTCTGGCCCTCTCCCAGGAAGCCGGGCTCTAAATGCATTGCGATTGCTTGGGAGGATAACAGATGGTCTCCCAACTACCCCCCACTCCCCCCCACCCTCCCTTTTCCATAGCTTTTATTGTTGAGCAGATGTCATATGGTATGGAATATCCCTTTGGTCAGTTTGGGTCCGCTGTCCTGGTTGTCTCCCCTCCCAAGATCTTGCCCACCCCATCCCACTGGGGTCAGAATATTGGAAGAACAGCACTGGTGCTGTGCAAGCACTGCTTGGCAGTAGCCACCACACAGGTGTGTTAACCTCCTAGCTCCTAACACAAAGCACCGCACCATGAGGTCTGCTATGGGGAAAATCAGCTACAGCTCAGCCAGGCCCAATACATCTAATTAAATAACTAACTTTTTATTGGTAAATAGTTGTCAAGGTTTAGGGTCAGTCCATTAGACCTATAATAGATGCTCTCTGTTAACCCCTCTTTCCACCACCAACAAGAGGAAGAGAAAGGGAATAAGGGAGAGAAACTTATGGATGGCTGTTGGCTGCCGTCTCAAATGGGAGAGAAAGGAAATGAGAGAGAGGCTTCTGGATTAGAAAACTAAAACAGCTTTAATTAAGATAACGATAATAAAATGGGATATATACAAAGATACACAAAGGCAGTATTGAATCCAGCCTCCCCTGATGGCAATTATACCACTGTCACCTCTGATGCTCTGGAGCAGGCACTGGGGAAGTCCCAGACTGAGCTCAGGGACAGACAGGAACCAGGTTCAGAAGCTGAATTCAGGAACACACAAATCAGGACCGAAGGCAGAATGGATGGAATCTTCCTTGGATGCCAGCCATTGAAGCAAAAGAAGCAATACAGAAGAGAAGGAGGAGAGGGAAGGTACAAGACTCTCATGATCCTTCAGCTTTATACTGAATATGACGTATATGGGATGGATACCTTATTGGTCAGTTTAGGATTACCTGTCCTGGCCACTCCGTACACAAGATTCAGCAGTGACCTTGATCTGCACACCAATCCTTGGTAGTACCTCTGAACATTGAGCATTATCACTGCTAGAAGCAGACACTGGCTGTGAAAATATGTCATTAACTTCAGAAAGTGCGGTTAGTTAGAAGAGACTCAGCCGAAAAGTAAAATCACTGAACAGAATTGTTCAGTTCTAACTCAAACCAGGACAATAGTAAAAGTTAAATAAATAAGGATATAGGAAATTCTAGATACAAAGTTTGATTGAAAAGCATTTGCTCAATTACATTACTTTGAAAAACACAGAATGTGGTCTTTTGCTTATAAGAAAATAGGTGAACAAGTTTAGTCACTTAAGCAACAGAAAACAGATTTCCTTGTTTGTAAGACAACTCATAATTATCTAAACTATTAAAAGCTTTGCAGGATACTGTATACTTCAATTGCACAATTGAATACAACAATTTGCACTTTAAAAATTATATTAAGTATTGCACTTATATACATATATTTAAAGGTTGAAGGCTGAAAATAAGAATCTTTTTTGTAGTAGCATAACCTGTAATGTCAATACTTCAAAAGCTGCTAGCTATTTGAAAGTAACTACAGAGATAGCAAATTAATTTGTTATGATACAATAGAAAATTTTCTTCTTAAACTTTTTCTAGTATTAATATGAGAAACACAAAATTTGGCTTTATATATTATGCCTTTTTCTTAAGTTGCTGCCAGCCAGATGCAACTAATCTCATGTACTTTCTGCCATGAATTAATTTTCCCTCACTCTTGGGACTGAGGCTACCTTGTTTTAGATACAAGAGGAACTGGCAGGTTTGCAAATGTTCCAATTACAGAAGACAGATGTCATGATAGGCTCAAATGTTATAATAACTCAGAAAGATTGCAAGAGCAGCAGCCATAGCATGATCCAGACTATGCATATGCCATTGCTACTTGAAAGGCTAGATCCCTACTAAAACAGAAAAAGTTAAATTCTTGACACAAACTGGTGATTTGGGAAGTATTTAGTTATTTTGGAAGTATTTAAATAGATTTGTCTTGCATAGCTGTTTTTCAGTATAACTACATGATTTTTAAATTCACTGGGAAAATAGAAAAAACTACTATTAAAACCTATGATAAATGTATGCATTTTTTTCCTACAGATTATAGAAATTAATTTCAATTCTTATTTTTCCTTTTTTCCTTTTGTACAAGACCATTTCGTATTTTACTAGGGATATAGTTTAGTTTCTGTAATGTGTCTGAAGGAAGTATTATGTATACATAAGGCACATTGCAAGTAGCAGTCATACTAGCATTAAGTTACCCATCCAGAGTTCAAACACTACTTGTCTTAACGTCTTCCTGACACACTACCTAGGATAGACAACTTATTTTAGTGATGCAGGCTAACTGAATATATAACCTGACCACAGTGGCTATTACATGTAGTATCATATTAAACAGTTCTTATTTATTGGTATATGATAATCTACACTGTTAAACTGTTAAAACATAATTTAATTACTGGGATGGGCATAATCAGATTGTTCAAGCAAACCAAGATACTGCACAAGTATATTTTTGCATCATCCTGTTTTTAAAATGCTTTGGGTTTGAGAAAAGCCTTCATATTGATTAGTCTTGTGATCCTTTCCATTCTACAGGGATCTGTACTGGATATTCTGTAGTCCTCAAAGCTGACTAGAGTCTCTGCAAGCATTCATCCGGTGATCCTTTCTAAGAGACTTCTTTAGCTGCAGATTCAAATAACCAACTACTTAGCTATAACATAAGCATCTACAAGTGAGATAGGTGTCTAAGCTTCTATTATACTCAATAAAGATTTAGTGGATATCATTGGTGGAGACTTATAAAACAATTTTGCTCTCCTAAAATTAGACAACTAGTACAAAACACCAGTTTCCTATACATAGGAATCTAGTACAATTTAAATTACCTTAAGCCGTCCACTGGCTGCTATGACAAAAGTAATACAAGAGAACATTGCTTTCTGGACTCTCAGCTAAAGCTCAAACTCAGACGCACCCTGTGCACAAGCCACTAAAACCCTCTAGGGAGTGATTCAGATGCCTGAAAATAAACATTCAGTGCTCTTTGTATTGCTATATTTGCCTTGATCTCCTACTGCAGAAAGTTTTAGATATCTCTATGTCTGATATCTGTAACACCTTTATATACAATTTGGGTTTCTTAGGGAGTTACAGAGGGTACTAGATGCCCACATGTAGGCAAGTAATTCATTTAGCTGCCTGAGTCTCTATATTCCTTTAAATACACACTTAAAGTTCACTGGCTATAAAGGGAGTGTAGGTATTTAGTAAATATTCAGGATATCTAGATGTAGGCGTCTATCTCATGTTGAATCCTAAAACCTACACTGTAAACACCTAGAGGTGATAATTTTAAACAAATCTCAACATATCTGCATCTGGAGTAAGGTGCTCCTATCTTCTTCCTGTCTTTCACACAAGCACCCTTCTATTCATGGCCTTGAAAAGAGACACTTATCTGACAACGTTTCAATGACTGCACTAAGCCATATATGCTGTAGAGCACACATCTGCTACATAGAAGTCTTTCTACCTAAGAAATGCAAAAGAAAATATGTCTTTAATTGAACAATCATCTTCGTTCATAGTAATCCAAGAAATCTGAAGGTTCACAAACAACTAAGAATTCAAAGCTAAATCTTATGGGGGTAGAATTTGACCTCTGGATGAGACATAATTTCTTAAAAAAAAATACTTAGGAAAAATAATACTTTCTGTGTAAGCGCTTCCTGTGACTCCTGCTGCAGTTCTGGTCACTTTTATTGCAAGATATGAGTCAAGAAATAAAGGTAATTGAACACACCAGGATTTCATAGAAAAAAAGATCTTCACTTTAGAGTAACCTAATTTTGTTGAGGGAGCTGTCTCATTTAAAAATGAAGCTGGGATATTATCTGCATTATTCATAGTTCCTACAGTAACAAGTATCATTAAAGTTATAGGCCTAGAGATTAAATGCTTTTGGTGTTTTAACAGATGTGTGTAGTACAAAGAATTTACGTTTTTGAATCCACAATATTTTCACCAACACTGTGAAAACCAACTAAACAAGCAGAAATGAAGAAAAACAAAACAAGGAAGAGGAAACCTCTATCACTTGTATCAGTTGTTTCTTGTCTAATAGTAGTTGTTACATTGCAGGAATATGATTATCAAATGAAACAACATTCATCAGTGAAATAAACAGGAACGTTAACAAGTTAAAGGAACTTGCATATTACCATCCTATATAGTTAAAACCTTTTTATTCTACCCTGAAGACTTCAAGTAGAGTCCTAATTTGTAATTAATGGGAATTATGAATATGTTATTGTGTTGGTTTAGTAAGAGCTGCAGGGTAGCCGAGCCACGTGGCCGGCCGCTTCTCCCCGCCCCCTCCCCTCTGCCACAGGCCGTGGACAGAGAAAGAAAAAAAAAAAAAGGTTTAAAAGTGCCTTTTTGAGTTGAGGTAAGGAAGGTTTAATATATATATATATATAAAAGAAAATAACATATAATGGGCACTTTGCAGTTAACAAGAACAATATTAAGCAGTAAGAAAAGAGCAATACAGAAAAAAACCCCAATACCAGAACAACAGCGAGGGACTGACCTGAGCGAAGTCCAAAGCGAACTGAACTCCAAGGGAACTGGCCCCTCCCCGGAACTGGCCCCGGGGCATGACGTCAGCATGGTATAGAATTACCTGGCTCCACACAAAATTAACCCTGTCCTGGCCAAACCAGGACAGTTATGCAAATGGAAAACAAGATAACTATTCAGACAAGAACTGATTTTCACCCTGTACCACTTTTTATTTATTTTCTTTTTGTCATCTATTTCAGCAGCACTATAGCATTCTGCCTCTGTTATGCTTCCCATTCTCCTTTTATAGTTTCTGCCTTGGTGTATTTGTGGTTTTAAATGGGGTTTTTTTGGATGGGGAATGTCCAAAATTTTGCTCTAAATTCACGAATTATCAGAAGTACTCTGAGACTATTGAAAAAAAGAAATGTTTCAAACTTTGAAAACAAAAAATCATGATTCTTTAATCCATTTAATACACAATGCCTAGACTCTTGACTCCAAAGTGACCTCTCTCTTACTTTACCCCATACTGAGACATGTAGTAATTTCCACCTGAATTTTAGGCTACCGCAGGCATATCACTGGTACACCTAGGTTCACTCAGAGGTTCTAGGCTCATTTCTGTAGAAAAGCTGAGACAGGCAAGATTGTCTCTGTGTTCAGATGAGAATAGGTTTACTCATTAGGAGCTCCTAAGGTGGCTGACAGGTCCTCTACCTTCATTCAGTAAAGATATTTCAGTCATGTTTGCTTACTGGAATTAGTTTCTTATGACTGAAAAATCTTTCGCATTCATTAAGAAGCAAGTTCGCAAGTTAGGAAAAAAGGTTAGCTGGAATAAGGAGAAAAGGCAGTTGGAAAATGGACCATTTCTTCCAATACAGGCAGGGTTGTAATATTGAAAAACATATTTAATTTCTAATGTATTGCAAAAAAGTTTCTCATTCCATAAATAAAGGTGTATAGGGATTTATTTCTGATTTCTGTGAAGTGATTCTGGAAAGTTTATTGCCTACTTAAAAAATCGCACCAAAGTGTAACCTCAACAGTGAATAAAGTAAACAGAAACTCAGCTGCTCAGGAGACTACTAAATATGCATATTTACTTTAACTTATGCAGAGTATGAAATGTATTTTCAAGACTAACTGTTACGAATTGCTTACTTCCTCTTTAAACCACTTGTTTTCTGTTCCCCATGGCTGTGATACAAATTACCTTATTTTGTACCCTACTGGTATTGGTCTAGAGCTTTCTGAATCTCTTTTCTTCTTTTCTGGAGGCTATCATAAGTGATTTTATTTTATTGATTCCTCTCCTTCAGAGAAGAGTGAATTAATGTTTTGTGTTGTATATTTTGGATTTGGTTTGGGTTTGCTGGTTGGTTGGTTGGTTGGTTGGTTGGTTGGTTGGTTGTTTTTCCCAGAGATTTCAGCAATATGTTAACTATAATTTGGAATGCAAAGTACTAATATATGGCAGAATTTCATTGTGGTTGTAATTAAAATGTTCTAAAGAATGAATAAAGCTCCATACACCTGGAGACTCATAGTTTTGTTAATCACCTCCTAATACATAGCTATGTTTGTTTCCAGGCAAAGATTAGGTGTGTAAACACTTCTTTAAGTTTCATGTAAAGCTGCGCAAGGTCATTTTCGATACATTTCAGACTTTTTTTTAACTAAATGACAATTTGGTGTATCAGCTTTTTGTGCCACAAGAAAATGTAGCTACAGGTTGCAGAGCCTTCAAAATAGGATAGCTAATTGGACCGAACTTCTCCAACTGGTTCCTCCTTTTAATGTTTTCAATTAGCATACAACTTTGTTTTCCTTGCAGTATAAATGAAGTAGAGGGAGCAGGAGTGATCTAATCTGAGTTTATGTGAGATACTCAGGCCAGATAGTGAGCTGCTACCAAAAAACATCCTTGAAGGGAGCTCTGCTGCCTTTCCAGTTGATACTGACACAGGTTTTCAGCCTCTTGTGTCTCCATAAACTGACATTCATGTTTTTGCGCAGTGCAGAGTAGAACCATGAAGATTTTGCCATCCAGCCTGTAAACAGAAATAACTCCCTGACTAAACATCCTACCCAGATGAATTTGGAAACACTTGGTATTTAGACCCATTTTACCTGTGAAAATACAATATCTGTATAAAAAAAGAATAATATTAATAACTTGGATTATTAACGTCAAATGCTAAGTCCTTGGTCTCCTCCAAACTAATCAGCCCAGCTAATAAGCACAAACCATATCCAAATAGACAGTCAGGGTAAGTCCTTTCCTTTCTCGCTGCGGAGGCCACATAGTGAAGAGAGACATATGAACTAGAGCTTTAAATCTTCAATTCTCTTAGTTCTCTGCTCCCCTGCTGTTGTACTAGCTTCATATCCATATCTGGCACCTCACCACAGCTTCTCTGTGTTTCTCCAAAATTACTGTGAGTGTGACTGAGGAGTTTTAGAGGAGCCATAGGTGCACTGGCCTAAGAAAATGAGCAATGTCATTGTTGTGGCAAGAAAGCAGGACATAGAAATCAATTGATAAATCTGTTCCTTAGAGGAATAAACCATTACAAGTATATAACAGAACACAACTTAATTTTTATGCTTAGTTATTTTTCCTATTATTGGTGAATATACATTTTGCAGAGCCAGACAGATAACATTGCAGAGCCACTAGATACCAGTTTTTCCATTATCAAATTATAAGTATGGCCTTATGTTAAGAACAGGGCCAAAAGTTAAGCCATTAGGAGGCTACACTATATTGAACTTGATCTCAGGGAGTGTGTTACTGTGCGGTATTGACTCTGACTGTTAGCCAAAGTCCCACTCAGCCTCTTACTCATTCCCCTATGCTGTAGGATGAGGAGAAAATAAAAAGAAGGCAACAAGGCTCATGGATCAAGATAATGAGAGTTTAATAACAAAAGCAAAGGCTGCATGTGCAAGGAAAAAAGGAAGAAATTCACTGCTTTCCATCAACAGGCACATGTCCAGTCACTTTCTGGAAAGCAAGGCCTCAGTACACGTCACAGTTGCTTAGAAAGACAAATACCGTAACCACAAACATTGTCCCATCCTTCTCCTCCCCATGAGTTTTCATTGCAGAGCAGAATGTCATATGGCATGGAATACCTCTTTGGTGAGTTAGGGCCAGCTGTTCAGGTTATGCCCCTTCCCAAACTCACATGCCCAGCCTACTCACTTTCAGGTAGGAAGTGGAGGAAAGAGTAAAAGTCCTGATGCTGCGCAAAAAGAGTTTAGCAAAATCCAGGACATTGCCATGTTACCAACACCGGTTTAGCCACAACTACAAAGCACAGCACTCTGTGGGATACTGTAAAGGAAGGTAACTTAGCCCCAGCCAGTCCCAGTACATTTGCTAAATTAGAGGTTTAGCAAATCCACATACTGACCTGTGCAGACTCTGTTCTACCTTTACTTTTTTTTTTTCAAATACCACACATGCCTGGGAAAACATACCCTTATATGCGCATGCACTAACAAAAATCTTACTTGTAGTACTGAGATGAAAAGACCATTTGTTTTACACATTTCAGAAATAAGATATTTTAAAAGTTTTCAGGAACAAATTATACCATACTGAAAAATTGCCACACATGTTTAAGTTTTATGAAAATGTCTTAGAATCAGACAAATCAGGAAATCAGAAAACAAAGGATATACACAGCTTTAATAAATTTAAATGTTATGTTTTTGTTAAAGAAATAGAAATAAATGCTTCATTAAGCAAATGACCTTGAACTTGGTCCATTATGAATACCGTAGATAATTAAACTGTATGTTGAAGTAATGTATTTTATTGTATATGGAAGCATTTAGATGAAAAAGTGGGTAATGGATTTTGTTAGTCCAGTTTTTGAAAGCAAAGTAATGAAAAGAACTCATTCAGAGAGATGAGGTTATTGTGCAATGTTCTGCATGTATATACATATCCATGTAAATTCTGTTGGGTTTTTTTCTTTTTCAGTGACTTGAATGATATTACTCAGATAAGCATGTAGGTACATTTTTAGAGGAAAAATTTAAAGGAAAACTTTTCAACTCCTGTGCAATTTCTATGTTAACATTCAGTCTATAATTAAAAAAACATGGACAATTACTTAGTAATCTCTATATATTAAATCACCTTTATTTTCACTTCCTTCTTTCAGTTTCGATTTTCTCTCTGAATACATTACAATCTTACATACCATTTTGGCTTGTTTTCTCACTTTTATAACTTTCTTTTCAGTTAGTATTCCATTTCAGAATCTTTAATTTTTAAAAAGATATTTCATTTATTTTGATTACTAAAGAAATGTAAAAATTAAAGAAGGATAGAGAAAAAATGAGAAGAAAATACTGCTAAATATTATACCATTTATTGCTTATGGTGACAGATGCATTGATGCAGATAAATAAAACAAAAGAACTCAAAAGGAAAAGAAGAAAGTTAAATAAACATGAACTTCATTTACCATGCATCAAATGCATCATGAGCTGCAAATGCATCAAATATGCATTTGAACTCACTTCAGAATTATATCTGCCCATTCTCATAAGCTTTTTCCACAATTTAAAATATAAAATGAGAAGTGTTTATGATCTCTGAACATTATATGTTGTCTATCTAGAAAAAATGCATTTGCATAGAAGTAACCTATGTTCTTAAGTACAGCTTGCTTAACCAGAGGTTAATTATAATAAATTATTGATCTTGAACCTAGTTCAAGACATCTAACACAGTTACTTAATCTCAATGGTCTTATAACATGCTCTACTGTATGCTGTAACCAAGAATGTTAGGAACAGGACTATAATTCAAATAACAGAAAAAGGTGAATAAACTTCAACCCAGTTACTGACTGGATTTCATTATCAAGGAGGTCTGAAGACCTCAAATAAAATGCAGTGTTGGGAGAGGTAAAAAAAAGATGCATTCAATTTTTTTAAGAACACAAGAAATCTTAAAAATAACATAATCTTATAGTAAGAGGGATGGGGTAACATTTTCCACAATGATTAGGTAAGGGCATATATGATAGCTAGAAATTTTCAATAAATAATTTATGTATTTTGAAAGAAACAGGAATATATCACATAAAAATGCTTTATTTTTCCAATAGTAAAGGAATACAATATTCCAATGGGGATTTATAGAGGATAAACAATTTTAAATCATCATGTCTTGATAACTTGCGTGTGGGACTTATAAAAGAGCTGAATGAGAATATACATTGACCTCCTAATATCTGTTTTTAATGGATGTTGATATACTACAGAAATTTTGTTAAACAGACATGCAGCTAATGTACAAAATATTCAGGAAGGGCAAACAGGATAATTCTGGTAGTGATAGCTATTATGTGTTTCCATTAACAACAGGGAAATGCTAATATCACATCTGTTAAAAAGTAATTAGAGAATGGTATACAGTAGATTAATGTCAATGTAATTTTAAAAGGCTGATGTAGAACAAGTTATTATCAATGTAATTTATGTATCAGAAAACCCGATATGTCTACTCTAAGAATATACAGTAAGTATCTAAAAATTTCTTGAGAAAAAAAAGTTGACACCATGAAGTCTCCTGAATTATAGGAACTTTAAAAGTGCTTTATGGTCCAGAGAGACTGGTGTCATTCATAGTTTCATAGGTGATGAGAAAGTTAATGTAACTTCACTGCTCATAATTTCTGGATAGCACTTAGGAGGTAAATGAAGGACTTGACAGTCATATGGAAGGAATGGACTCAATCTAAGCAAAGAGCATTTTAATGGAGGTAAAAAAATATTTACTCAGCTAGGAAAAAGGAATAAGGGACATACGGATTAAATGGAGCCGGTATCTTTCAGAGAAGGAAAATAGAAGTGGATGACTAATAACATTGTAATCAGTGCAGTATTATTGTCAAAAAGACATAATATTGTGCATTTGGCCAAGTATAAACAACAAAGTAGTAAGCAGGCTGAGAAAGTAGTTGTTCATGTTAAAAAAATTATAGTGGAAAATGTTATCAGTTTTTGAAATATCAGTAATACACCTTACAATCCTGAAGGAAAATTACATTTTAAATGACAACAGAATTTCATACCTTTGTGTTTTTTAGGTGCAATCTGTTTTACAAAGGGTGAAAGGAATATTATCAGTAGATTAACAGTAATTAAACAAACTTGTAGAAGAAGTATTTTCTTAATATATTATGCACATGATAAGCTTAAGTTTCCTAATATAATTTAGCAGAAACATGAAAAATGCTAGTGTTATGTACTCTTCTTTATATAAGAACAAATTAAATGGTATATAACTATGTATGTATATTGCTGAAAAGAAAAGAGAACACTTAAAGGATTAGTGACATGGGTATTGACTCTCCTTTAGTTGTACTGACAATACAAGTTGACTTACATCTAGATAAAAATAATACCAACATGACAAAAAAGAGATTAATTTCATGGTACTGGTCTGTATCGTATTACTTTTGTTCAATGACATCTGAAGGCAGCTTTTCAGATGAAGTTAAATGACAATGCATGACAAGACAAGCAGCTAAATGTTCTCACACTTCTGGTCCCCTGCTCGTCATCAGCCATTGAAGATATTGATTACAAAGGAGAATGATGCATGTTGCTAGCAAATCTGACAGCAGCATTCTCACGCATCATTCAGTAATGAATAGCATAGAGCTACTTGTCAAAGCAGAAAATGTCTCATCTAAGTTTCAGTCCACAAGGTCTTGCCAATTATTATCTGTTTCATGAATTTTAATACTACAAAGAATAGTGAGTATCTTAAAGTTCTCTCAGAAATACTATGGTGGAAAACAAATCATATTTAAGGGTAGATTGATCTAGAAGAAAAGGGTTTTGCCTGTGTTATGTGAAATTGCCCTAGGTTTTAATTTTCTTCAATCTCTTCTTCATATGTTGGATGTAAAAGGACATGTTTTCTTTTTGAAATATGCTAAATGTTTATGACCACAGCAGCTTTCAGACAATGCTAGTGAATGATTAAATACAATTTTCAGTCTTCTTCATTGTGGCATATTACTTTTTCTTTAGTAAATCATCATTAAAAAATAACTTAGAAATGGTTTTGTTTAATGTTCACTGGGTATTTAATCCTATTAGTGTTAGCCTTTGTCCTTTTCAAAAATGAAATTAGCTTTGCTTTCAATATAACCAGTAGTGTATTTCTTTGGAATATTTTAATATCAGTTTCTTAATTACCATTAACTCTCACTATTATTGTATTATCAGGAGATTTAAATAAAACAAATTGCTCTCAACAGTTGACCCTGCTTATTATCTTAGCATTATTTCAGATACCGTTAAATCACGGTAAGGTTAGCAGGTTAACAATGCATTGTCATTACTTTAATTTTCAGAGAACAGAAAAATACTTTCCAACATCTAACAGAGCTCTGTCTTTTCTGTTTCCAAAACATATGAAATCCATGATCATGTTGACCATTGAATTATTTATGAAAAATAAAAATTAAACTAACCTCTTATCATCCTGAGGCTTTCCTGAAACCTTCTCTTTTTAAAAGGGGTTGGGGACAGAGCTTTACTCATATTGCATAAGTCTTGCATTAAACACATTGTCATTAAAGCAACGTCATTATATTGTCAAGGCATGCTGCTTTACAAAACAGAAGTGAGAGGAGAGAGAAGATATGTTATTTGTTGAACCTTCTTTTTCTTTTTGTGAATGAAACTTTCTCCTCTCAGAACAAAGCAACCTAAAAATAGTTGTAGTACGATAAACAGACAATGTATGTGTATTAACACAATGCAGTGTCCAGCAACTAATTAATGATGCTAAAGAAAAAAAAAAAAAA
>VZZY01002855.1:4956-25013 GCA_013400335.1 Eurystomus gularis
GACAGCCCCCCACGTTGTGAACCCTGCGGTTTGGGAGAGGGCGTGAGGGCGTTGGGGGTGGCACATTCCCCTGGCCCACTCCGGGGCGGGGGCTCGGGGACTCCGGGTGCCTCGACGGCCCGGGAGCCGAGTCGGGGGGGGACGCGACGCTGCCCGCCCCTTGCCCGCGGCGGAGCTGGGGTCCCCGCAGTCATAGAACCATAGAGTCATTAAGGTTGGAAAAGTCTTCTTAAGATCAAGTCCAACTGTCAACCCAACACTACCATGACCACTTGTCCCCTGAACTCGTTCCTGGGCCCGAGCGCAGAGGCAAGTCAGGGGCCAGTGGTCCTCGGGTGGGCTCCCTGGGGGGGACTGGCATGTTCCCCCAGGTACTGGGCCCTGTGGAGCACCCCAGCCCCTTGCACTCACCAGGCCATTGAGTGGAGCAGCCCTGCAACAGGCATCCTGTCCTCGGGCGTGACACGATGGGGACAACACACAGGTGGCACCCCTGGCACCACCCTAAAGCTAGGAAGAGGCACGAAGGCTGCAGGGGCAGATCCTCCTCCCACCATGGGATCCACCATGTCACCCCATCGAGGCTTGTACTTCCTATGCTTCCTCATCCAGCCTAGACTCCCCCAATCCTGCCATGTTCTCTCACCTGCTTCCTAGCCTCCTGGCTGGGAACCGCTGTGTTCCCCCAATCCAAGCTGGGACACACTTGTAACACCTGTCCAGGGTGGGAAGGAAGAATGGGGTTCGGCTGGTGCCAGGGCTGGTGAGAATCATGTGGGCTTGGTGCCCTCAGCTGCCTGGAGTGGGATTTGGGCATGAGAGGTCAGTTGAGGGGGTACTGGGGATACCCCCTGAGCCTTCGTCCCACCTTTTGCACTTCCCTTGCTTTGCAACCACATGAGCTCCAGTTGTTTCTCCCCATTCAGGAATGTGGCTGGAGATGGTGTCGAGGGTACCAGTTTCCCCATCTGTCTGTGGGTGGGCAACCTGCCTGGTTTAGGATGCCATATCCCTAGTCCCATCCCTGGGTGCAGCTCTCCCTGCACCTCACCTAAATGCCATTTAGTGCCACCACATTTGACACCTGGTGAGGTTTCCTATTATTTATTTGTCTTCCCAGCTGTGTTCCTGAAGCAGCTCCCACAGCTCACAGGGCTGTCTGGGCCTGGTGTGGGGACATGGGGTCCCAAGGCGGCTGGGAGGGGGCAGCCGGCCAGCTTCTCTGCTCCCCTATACCTCATTTTTCTCCTGGCCGAACAATCCCCAGGGGTGACACTGCCCATGGGTATTGAGAGCCTTTGCTGTGCCAGTTCAGTGCCAGCCTCTTGCCAGCACCAGCCTCCTGCCATTGGTCACCACACAAGCCTGGTTTCTCCCCACTCCACTGCAGCTGGTGCCAGAGGGACATGGAGGGAAGCAGGAAGGGGGTCAGGAGTCACTCCAGCTGAACCGCTTTCACACTGGATTTCCTGTTGTTTGGATCAGTCATGAAAAACAAGAAATCAAAAGAAATCCGTGCCAGGCCAGAAGTCCCTTCATCTTGCTGTTTATTCCAGAATAATCTAATTAAAGCAACAGGAAATATGGTTTCCCACAGCAACTGGACACCTTTAAAAAGAAACAGCACAGACAAAAGCTCCACAGGCCAGGTGAAGGAGGGGGCAAGGGCAGGCAGGCAGGCCCCATGGCCGAGGCACCAGGAGGGATCCGCCCCAGGTCTCTGCATACCTGCCCCCACCCCTGCAAAATGCCTCCCTGAGATGCTGAGTAGCAGCTCTCATGGGGCACTGGGGCATCTGGAGGTTCATCTGAGATTTCCTGGGACAGGAGCTGCCACCCTGCCCGGCATCTCCCTCAACACTGGAGAGCATCCCTTGGGTATGGCCCCTCTGCAGAGGACTTCAGGAGCCCACCCATCTTCCTGGTAGAGGTGTCTGTGCTGCCTTACGTGATGGTGCTGGAAGGGATGGTCACAAATGCAACAGCAGATCTTTGCTTTCCAGTGCTGGCTGGACCTCTGTTGAACATGTGAAGTGCTACAGAAAAGAGCACTGGCAAGGCAGGGTGAGTGCAGGAAGAAAGGAAAGGGCTGGAGGAGTATTTTAAATACTTTATTAAAAAAAACCCCAAATCCTGTTAAAAACAAAGCAGCTGCTCCCCCAGGGGGCAGCTCAGAGGCCACGCTCCTGCCAGGAAGGCAATGTGGTGCTGGGCTCCAGCTGGAGAGAGTTCATAGCTCAAGCAGCCCCTCTCTTAAAAAAAACATTTAAAACCAGTTGTGAGAATAAACTCTGTGGTGTTACAAAAGGAAAGAGAAAGGAGCAGGGGAGGCTCTGCTGGCACTGGAAGGCTGTGGCTGGAGGGCCCACACTCCTGCCTGGGAAGGACCACAGTGCTTGTGGTGCACAGCAGCTTTTCTTCTTTAAAGAGAAAAAAAAAAATCAATCAACAGTAATTTCTTCCAAATTTTCCCCAAACCACAGATTTCACCAGCTGCTCACATAAACACACCATCTTCCCCATAGGAAACGCTCCTGCAGAAACATGAGCCTTCCTTCTCCACTACACAACATGCTTCAGATTCCCTGCAAATAAAAGGAGGCAGAAAAGGGTATTTCCACTGATACTTCAGCATGACATAGTGGCCCACCCAGGGGCAGGGGTGCCACCCCTATGCCTGACACACCCAGCAGTGATACAGGAATCCTAGCCTTACTGCAGATCCCAATCCCCACTGGCCCGTTACTCCCTTCACAGAGGCTGCTGTTCTCCTCCAAGCCAGACTTCTGGAACTCCCAAAGGGAGACTCTGCCACCACTTCTGCTACAAGTTTCTCCTGCAGGCTGATCGTTGGTTCAGGATTCATGGGCAAGCACAGAGGGGCAGACGCTCAGTCCCTGCTGCCTTGTCCTTCCTCCAAGCTGGATGCACTGCCAGGAGTGCACAGCACAGATCCCTCCCTTCCAGCTCTGGAGTGACGCTGTTCCCCTCCTGGACAGGTCAGGGAGGATGTCCCCTCCCCAGGACTGGCCTGTGCTTGAGAATGGGAACCCCAGGGCATCCATAGCCATTGCATCTCCCACCCACCTCCTTTCTCTGCCCTTAACATCAACACCCACAACACGCACGGTGAGCGAAAATAGCTGCTGAGCACTCTCTTGCTATCTCCAGCTGCTCCTGGGGACAGGGACAAGAGACATGGGCAAGGGCATCAAACAAGGCTGGCAGGAGCTGGCAGGGATCACCCGCTGCCTGCCTTGGACTCCTACAGCTTTCAGAATCCTGCCTGACTACAGCTCTGTCCCAGCTCCTGAGGAAATGCACGGAGGTCAGGTGGGGAACCATCTTCCTTTGCCCTCAGGCAAGCCCCAGCTCTGCACAGAGCTCTAAGAGCAAGACAGCTCCAAGGGCTGATGAGACCAAAGCCTCTCATTAGGCCTGAAATAAAAAAGTAGCTGGGGCTTTGCAGGACCCCTGGCAAAGCACTTGGCAGGTGACCTTCAATTCTGGAGCAGCTAAGTGTGCTAAAGACAGCCTACAGGCTTGGCTGGCAGTTCCTGTCCTCTCCCTGCCATCTCCTCACCCACAATTTCCCTTTAGACATGGTAGTTCACATCCCAAACAGATGATAAGGACTTTTCCAGTGTGCTGGGGGACTGGATGCTCCACACTCAGACCAACTGCTCCACATGGCAGCTAGGCCATGGATGGAAAGCCCATCAACTGCCAGCACAGCCAAGCAGGCAGCAAAGCAACGCTTGGAGTCAACAGTGAAGAGCAGAAGCCACAGCTCTGCTGCTGTCAGTCCCTCCAGCACCCCACTCACGCTCAGCAGGTCTGTTCCCACAGCGCTGGCAGTGCCACATCCCCCTGCAGAGCCCAGGGTAGGGGTTGCACTTCTGCCTTGTTCCACCCATCACCATTTCACTGCCAAGGGGGACAGACCCTCTTCATCCCACTTGCTCCTGCTGCCTCCAGCACTGCCACTGCCACTGCAGAGAAAACCAGTCCTGGGGAGCAGCCCCTAGGCTCTTGGACCAGCCTCTCTGTGGTGGCTGGGGAGGGAGGAACGGGGTTTCTCGGCTCTCCCCTCTGCCACATGCAAGAGTTTTCCTCTCAGCGAGTGGCGTGACAGAGGGAGTCCCATTATCCAGCATCTGATCTTCCTGCTCTGTTTCAGCCACATGCGATGCCAGCTAGAAAGCCTTTGGGTGCTCACTCACTGGTCTGGATCTGCATAGGAGGCATCCAGGCCACGGCAGGGGGAAAACACAGCATGGCCAGGGACTAATCAAGCACTGAGTGCAGTGGCTAACCAAGCCTGGGGTCATAGACCCCTTCCCAAGCAGCCCATTTGGCTGCTAGAGTCCCCATTGCTAGAGGTTTTCAAGAGGCAACTGGGCAGGGTGCTAGATAATCTAATCTAGGCTCCCTTTCTCACTAAAAGTTGGGCCAGATGATCTCTGAAGACCTGTACAACCTGGGCTGGTCTTTGATTCTAATAAGGACAGGGCCCCATGCTCTTCTGCTCAGTCAGAGGGAAGGCAATAGCAGCTTTTACTATCAGGGACCCACAGCTGCGAGCTGATGTGCTACTAACACTAAGAATGCCAAGTGAAGTGGGAGAGAGATAACAGCGTACACAATGAGCAGTCAAGTGAATCTGGTTCACCTTTCTAGTCAGCGAGAAAGACTGCAACGTGTTTCCTCAAGTCCTCTCTAAAAAGACCTGTAAGCCCAAAGCAGGAGCATTGGCTTGCACAACTCACCTTTAATAGAGTTCAGAATTTCCTGAATTCTCTGTGGTTCATTGCGGTCTGGTCTGCAACTTGGCGTGATCTCCAGCACGTAATCAGGACCGTACTCTGTGAAGAACTGCAGAAAATAAAGAGAGTCAACAGAGAGGTCTCTGGGTGGCTGAGCTGGAGGGAGGGCTCCCCATGGGTACCTGCAAGTAAAAAGGCAAAAACATTTTGTCCATCTGAGGGACATATGTAGCTTAACTACATCAAAGAGGTGCTTCTGCAGTGTCTGTACCCACCTGAAGTTTGCAACCACCACCAATTCAAAGGCTTGGGAAGCAGAGCTCAATGGTGCAGCCAAAAGTCTATCCCAATGCTTTATTTTGGAAAGCTGTTGACAATTATTTTACATACCTGCAAATCTGACTTTTTTTTAACAAAACCTTGGCATACAACCAGGTGTCTCTGCCTTGCTCCAAACCACAGGCTCTGCCAATTCAGCCCTGTCAAGTACTGGATGGAGAGCAAGGAATTACACAAACCGAAAGGACGGCCCCAAACATGTCACCCTGGAGCAGCAGCTACCCCCCTTCCTGCATGCACTCCGCAAGTCCTGTGAAGCACACAGCGTGCAACCAGTCACTGGCCTGACGCTCCTCTTTTTGTCTCGGGTCTCACTTGACTAGGACAGATTTGGAGAAGTGCTGAATACCCACAGCTGTCCCCAGGACCAGCTTAAACATGTAAGTACCATAATGCTGAATCCTCTCACAAACCAAGGGTTACATGCTACCAATGGGACACATAAAGGGACAGTAGGATACTTCTTGGCCATACAGCACAGAATACTGAAAGAGCACTCAGAGAAACTCTGCGTTCACACTTCTTTATATTCGTGCCCCTGCATCTGCTGTTGGCTCCTGTAGCAGAGAGGAGACAGGCAGATTGACAGTTTCCTGGACAACACTGCTCACTTGACAAGATGAAGGAGGTAGCATCCTCCAGATTGCACATTCCCATGCACATTAAAATAACCAGACAACTTATCATACGCCAGTGTCTCCAGGCATTCTTTGTGGACCTGATGTATGAATATTCTGGCAGAGCACTGCAGATATCTGACTCGTTCCCAGTTCAGCTCCAAGCAAACTCCATTCACCCAAGAGCTTTCTGCCTGTGATGAACCACCGCTCCAGCCACTTCACCTGGCATTCAGTAAGCACTGCAGCCACACTCCTGATCCTCACCAGCTGCTTTGCTGGTTAACATCACCACCCTAGAAATGATTCTTACTAAACTCCCTGCCATGGTGTAGGAGTCAAGATGCACTTGCTCATGGCAGACACTTGGTTTTACAAGCCTGCCATAAAATTTCTCCTATAGGTGCCCAAGTGGGAACAGCAGCATTTGGTGACTGTTTCATCTGTGGCAGCCCACATTTCCCTTCCCTCCAGTTTATTCCTCAAGTGCTGCACCACAGCTCCAAGAGAAAGGCTGAGCTAATCTCCAGGAACTTATTCTTCCAGGGTGAGCCCTGAGCAGCTCATGTCACCTCCAGAAACAAAACCATAAGCACTGTTTTCCTGCAAGTGGAACCCAAGCAGGCTGGCCAACCCCAGCACCACAACGCACAGCCAGCTCAGCTCTGCAGCCCAAGTGCTGGCCAGTCCAGGATAAATTCATTTTAGAAGGAGTATCCAGAGCACACAGGGCCTCACTGTGCATTTTGCAACATCCTGCAATCAACTCATTCCCACACTGCTCATTCCCTCATGGCCCACTGTGAGACTGCTAGTCAAAAAAGCTTCAAAATTGTACCTGGTCCTTTCTGTAGGTCCATGAAAGCAGGGCTAAAATTCAAAGCTTTGAGAAAGGCCTGTCTCTTTCCTGGCAAAAGTACGCACACAACCTAAAGAGCTCTTTGAGCAAACAGGTGATTCCCCCTCCCCATCCTCTCTGCAGTTATCTGAGACTGGAGTTTACTGGCACCTGAGAGCACTTGCAAAAAGACGCGGACAGCCTCAGGTTTTGGGAAAAAGTACCCACCATGCTGCTAGGACAGTGTGTTATTGTTACAGGAGCGTCTCCACAAAACAGTATCAAGCAGCAAGGAAGCCATTTGGATTAGGTAGAATGACTCAGCTCTCACACAAGGAGAAGGAAGTGTTTGTCAAAGCTTTACCTCATGATCGGGGATCTCAGAGGACAACGTTCTCCCAAGGATGACCCCAGTCAAGTATGTCCAGCAGCGAGCTGTGTTGGCAAGGTTGTAGCCTCCTGTCTCCAGTGAGAATTGTCATTTCGGAAGAGGAAGAGTGGGGAAAGGGAAGAGAGAGGGAGAGATTTTAGTGGAAGGAACAAATTGTAAAGGCAACACGTGCAGTGTACATGAATTCATTTTATTTCATCCACTCTAGTTGTGCCCACAAACTGCATTTTGCACCTGCTGGCTTCAGAAGGCCAGGTCCAAGTGACACTATGCAAGGGCAGACCTCCCAGTCTGAATCCCAGTTACACCCAGCATGGCACAGGCTAGGCTCCTCCAGCCATCTTCTCAGGCCCAGCACAAGCCCCTGGCCCCATGCACTGGGCTCTCTCCTGGGAACAAGGAGGAGATGGGGGATCCCTGCATTTTTAATGCCAGCCTCCAGCTCACAAAGCATAATACACAGGCCCAGCCATTTGCTGGTGAGCTCTTCAGCACTGTCACGTTTGAAAGGACAAAGATGAAGCTCATTAGCACAACTCGCAACTACTTCACAAGTAAACGAGGTTTCACAGTCAGTATGGTAATGGTCACCTCCATGGTCATGGTACATAAGCCCACAAGGAGAAACCTTAGCTGAAAGCAATCCTGCAAGAGACTCAGAAGTTTTTTTCCAGCAAAGTCGACTAAAACAGTAAGAGAGAAAAATCACTTTGAAAAGAGAGGGAGACCAAAGCTGAAGAATTTTTCAACTTTGCTTAATATGCTATACCTGATTGCCCCATCTCAAAAAAGACAACACCTTGAACTGATACAGCTCAAGGCACAGAACTGATGGGCTCTCCTTGGCACACAGTGGCTTCTGTTGTTCTGATATGCCCTGTTACATGACGCCTGTCCTGCGCTCTCCCCACTGGACAAGCAGCTGGTTACGCAGCACAGCAGAGCTAAATCGAGCTCAGCTTTCGCTGGGTGGCAGGGCTCTGACACCTTTTCCTAAGCCCTTGCTTGAATCCAAAGGAAGTCATTAATTGCCACATGCCCGAGGTACATTTGGGAACACAGTGCTCACTTTTAAAGAGAAATGCTGAAGGGCTGATCAGCAGAGACGGGAATCAGAGATGCCATTGAGAAGCGAGGGTCAGTTCATAGGGGTTAACAGCCTCTGCTCTTTTCTGGAGGAGCCAAGCAGCCTTTAACTCAAGCTCTTAGGGTCAGGATTGAGACTTGCACCTGTCGGTATCAAGGATTTCAGGTCTGTGTGAAAACCGTATGGTGCCGCAGAGTGCCCTCCTGACACTGCCCCGCAGTCACCCTGCTCAGCTCCAGTCGGTGCTGCGCCCAGGGCACACACTTGAGGATGGGTCACAGGAGGACAACCCTCTTTCCTTGTGAACAGGAGGACGTGTCTGACTCACCTCCTCCCAGGATGAGAGTTGCTAGCTGCCACTGCAGGACATACTTCAGGCACCTGCCTACTCCCTCAGGCGTCATGTTGAAAGAGCACATGGGATCTCCAGCGATGGTGTCTGCCCCCAGCTGCAGGACAACCGCATCTGGGTTGAACGCAGCATACACCTCCTTCAGCACGCTGCAGGGGGAGAAGCAGTTACCATAAATATCACTCAGACGGATGCTGGTGGCATGGCCCTGGTCCCTCAGATCCACCAACGCCTCTCAAGGTTTCTGCATTCTCTGTTCCCACCCCCCTCATGCCAGTTACACTCCCTCTGCTCCCAGTTGGCCTTCTGCCTCCACTACTCTCCTGCAGTAAGTTTAGCTCTCAAATGACTCATCACAAAGCTAATGAAGGCAAAAGCACTGAGGGGGATCTAGTTCTGATCAGCTTGGTGGTAGCACCAAACCACACGCTTACACCGGCTGCCCCGAGCCGAATGGCTGCATGCCAAATCCAGCAGCTTTTCTCCCCTGTAAAAGTCACAGTGAAGAACCAGGTCTGGTGAAACAACAATCCTAAACTCTCAAAGACCTCTCACCAGGACAGGACAAACAGAGGAAGGCTTGGTCTAGGTACTCACTCTCCTCTCTCCCATATGGCTCTTGAGGCAGAAATACATTTCCCTCAGCTCTAGCAGATGCTGAGGTGCAGCTGGGCCAGTGTCCTAGAGATAGTTTATTAGAAATATTACCTCTTGCAGAAGGCAACTGTTCCCAGAACTGTGCTCCAAAGCCCAAAACACAAGGCAAATAATGGAGAAAAACATGTTCCTTTCACAACAGTGTTTTTATTTTGCTAAAGGAGAAACAGATACGATCCCTGGAATAAATGCCTTGGTGAAGAGAACCTAAGCATCGCCAGCTCTGATTTGATACGCAATTGGAAACCACTGCCGAAGGAGAGAGCTGCCTCCCCGTGACAGAGAGCTTACATTTACACAGGCCTGCCTGCTCCTTCTGCTCACGCTGCAGGCAGACAAGACCCAGAGCTGCCCAGGGCCCTGTTGCTCTCAGAGCCAGCAAACACCCCTCATGCCAGCTTGCCTCCTGGCTCCCATGGGTCTGCCACCCTGCTGCTGACTGCCCCACTCTGTACACATCCCAGTGAGACCTGTGACATGCCAAGGTGACAGCTGCACCAGCAACCACCACAAGTCCTGCCAGGAAGCTGAAGAAAGCAGCCAGATTAATTATGCCAACTAGAAAGTAGGTTTGAGCTAGAGGTCCTGCCCAAATGCAGTGCACATGTAATGCCTGTCAGCATGGGCACTCAGAAAGCTCCACGAGCCACCAGGATAAACTGGGCTTTTTCCCCAGGTTAAAACTTGGGATCTTTCAAAAGAAAGCAAGGGTCTGGAATTTCAGCCCAAGTTCCAAAATTTCATCCCAAACCATGAAAAACTCAGAACGTTTCTCAGAATGTGAATTTTCTGCAAAATTTGTGGGACTATGGACACACTCAGTAAGTCTGCAGATGACACTAAACTGAGTGGGAGTGTCAATCTGCTCGAGGGTAGGAAGGCTCTGCAAAGGGATCTGGCCAGGCTGGATCAATGGGCTGAGGCCAATTGTACGAGGCTTAAAGCCAAGTGCCAGGTCCTGCGTTTCAGTCACAACCCCCGGCAACTCTACAGGCTTGGGGAATTGTGGCTGGAGAGCTGCCTGGTGGAAAAGGATGCGGGTGCTGGTGGACAGCCGCTGAACATGAGCCAGCATGTGCCCAGGTGGCCAAGGCCAACGGCATCCTGGCTTGTATCAAAAATAGCGTGTCCAGCAGGAGCAGGGAAGTGATCATGCCCCTGGACTCAGCACTGGTAAGGCCATAGGTTGAGCACTGGGTTCAGTTTTGGGCACTACAGTATAAGAGAGACATTGAGGTGCTGGAGTGGGCCCAGAGAAGGGAACCAAGCTGCTGAGGTGTCTGGAGAGCATGTCTTATGAAGAGTGGCTAAGGGAACTGGGACTGTTTAGTCTAGAGAAGAGAAGGCTGAGGGGAGACATCATTGCTCCCTACAACTACCTAAAAGGAGGTTGTAGAAAGGTGGGTACTGGTCTCTTCTCCCAAGTAAGTAGCAATAGGATGAGCAGAAATGGCCTCAAGTTGTGCCAGGAAAGGTTTAGATTGAATATTAGGAAAAATTCTCTTACTGAAAGAGTGGTTAAGTCCTAGAACAGGCTGCCCAGGGGAGTGGTGAAGTCACCACCCCTGGAGGTGTTAAAAAAACATTTAGATGTGGCACCTCAGGACATGGTTTAGTGGTCAGGGTAGTGCTGGGCTGATGGTTGGACTTAGTGGTCTTAGAGGTTCTTTCCAACCTTACTGACTCTATGATTCTGTATCAGCTACTCTGGATGCTTACAACCAGCCAGACCCATCATAACTTTCTCTTCTGATGGAGAGGCTATGTGATTAGATACATTCCCACAGGGCTCTTAGCGGAAATGTGCCTTAGACATTACACTTCCAGGAACAATAAACAGTCCTCTGTGTACCACACAACCTCAAAAGCAGAGTAGGAGTTTACCTACTAGAACAAAAGTGACCAAACACAAGCACTCTGATAGAGCAGAACGTTCAAAGTGCAGATGATCTGAGACACCACAAGCAAACTTCCTCCCCATTTATTTCTATCATGGTGCTGCAGCAGATCAGCCACCCCCGAGGCTGGGAAGGCAGTTGACTCTGTCACCAAAGAAGGTGAGACTCTCTTGCACAGCATCTCCCTGGCTTTTTGCTTCAGGAAAGTCCGATCTGGCAGCACCTCGGCAAGGTGCAGAGGGCTGCCCAGGAGCAGGTCTCCTCTCACCAGCAGATTTCACAGGAGAAGAATATGAGGAAATGTTCTGCGTGGGGTGTAGTCAGCCTGCAGAAACGTGTGTTGGAGGGAGTCATGCGCTGCAATTTTACCATGGGTTTGGTAGGCACATGCAATCATTCACAGTCATGCACACAACTGTTTTTCCAGCCAGAACAGAACTCTTCTTCTTTGCCCATGAGATCTCAAAATTTCTTTGTAGATGCTTTGGTTATATGCAGCTTGGAACCTATGATAGGTTTTGACGTCCTTCAGCTGGGAATGCATGCAACTCCTGACTGGGCTCCTAACCTCTACTCAGCCCCTAAAGCTGCCCTGCCTTTTGGAAACATATCCTCCAGCAGGAAGAGGGCTGCTCTACCACCAGCACTGACAAGGACAAGCACCAACAAGCTGGCAAGAGGCATGGCCGCAGCATGACTGCCCTAATGGCCTGCAAGTCTGGAGAAGTTTCAGCCCTCAGGTGTTAGAGCAGAGAGGTAGATGTGCTACTGCGTCCTGCAGCCCTGCTCTGAAGCTCCTCTCCCCTTGAAAAGAACAAGCCCCACTGCTGACTTTTGACATTGGCAATAGCTTGTGATTTCCATCAACAACTCAGTGACAGAAGGGCCTGCTGGGAGGCAGCTCAATCACTGTCAGACATAAGACCTTCAGCTTTTCATTCTTCCAGCATAGACAAAAGGTGCTTGAAAAAACTTTCTGCTCAGCCCCAAGCATATCTTCTGCAGATGGTCAGAGTTTGGAGCATTTATTTGAAGAAAAAAGCATCTAGCCCAAAGTCCACAGCTAAAAAGCACTTATCCCTTTCTCAATCTCTTATTCAACATGCAAGTCTGACCCTTGGCAAAGAGATCCTCCAGCCACCCAGAAATGCCTCTGCATATTCAATTTGCCTAATGATTCAGACAAGACCTCCATGACCTCTTAAGATGCATGTTTGTTGTAATCAAAAACTGTAACAGGGGAAGGGGCAAGCCTTAAGTAAGAACTGTTATTAAAAATAGTAAGTAAACAAAACCTGTGCAGTCTCTGTTCTCTAAAACTCCATCCAAGCAAACTGTATCAGAGCAAGAGGGCTTACGTTTCACAGATCTGGTAATACTTCTCATCCTGAATGCCATCTTGAATAGGTACATTCACGCTGTAATAGCGACCTTTCCCCAGGCCAACATCTGTCACATCACCAGTGCCTGAGAAACAAACATCCCATGGTTAATTATGAGGGAAATGGGATCAGCAGCAGGAGAAATGTGTGAGATGTCTTAGATGAGAGTAAAGAGTCAGGCCCTTTGGCATGCTTACGGAGAAGTCCACTTGCCACCACTAATAAAGAAGAGGTTGGATGGACCTGGTTCTCGCTCTCTGCCCAGTTCTGTCATGCAGCCTTCAAGGGCTGCAGGAGGCTGCCCAGCAGCAGCTCTGTCAGAGTCTAGCCACAATCAGAAAAGGGGAAATACCAAACATGCATTTCCCCACTCTTTCCTTCTCCTGGGTCAACAGGAGAGGCAGTAAGACACCTCTGCTGGGCAGAAGGGATGGGACTTGCCTTTGCTGGGGCCTCATCAGTGATGTGCAAACTGAATTAGCACAAACCTCAAAAGTTCAACTTGCCTGGGAAAAATCCTGGTGAAAACTTGTGCAGAGAAACAGTCATGACTTTCGAAGTGAAACTAAAGGCATCTTCAACTCCTACCAGAAACAGGAAGAGAAAAAAGCTGTCACACATCGTTCATGTACATGACAGTTTGAATGCACAAACAAGCCACTCAACAAACACAGGGCAGTAAACAGAGCAGGAGCAGGATGGAGAAAGCAGAAAACCAGATGTGGCTCAGTAAATACATCCTTAATCAACAGAGACCCAAATTCAACGGCAGCAAAGGTCACAACTGAAATGAATTTGGCCAGTCTCATGCTAATCAGTACGGAATGGATCTCAATAGCTCAGGCCAGTGCCCATGTTGGCAGCGCTTGCCTGCACCGCTTGGCCTGCAAGGCTGGTGGAGGAAGCTGAGCAGGGATGCCTCGGCCAGAACTTGGCTCTGATTCAAACCAGAACTACTGGGATCTCTTGCTCTTCCTCAGTGCTGCTGCAGTTCAACATGCCTTTTCTTTTCCTTGAAGACATATTAAAATAGTGGGAGTGGGGAGGGAAAAAAGAGTAACAGGAAACTTAACAGAAACCAAACATGGGGGAAATACAGAGCAAAATTAATCACACCATAAAACCTAGGAGAGCAGGAAATGTTAAATGTTGCTGAAATAAAGCCACTGAAGAAGAGTGCCATTTCAGCAAGACCAGCTCTGGCTTTAGTTTCATAGTGTCAAGCTTTCTTTTAAAAGCACCATTTGCCACCGACTGCTTCCCTCTTGCACTGGTGGCATTACACAATTAAGCACTGTCTGCAGCTGTTCTGCTGGGATGGGAGAAGTCTTTGCTGGAGAGCCGCTGGCAAAAGGGATTACTGGAATGGGAACATGCTGTTTGTTGCTTTAGGTACAAGACTGCTGCCCAGACCCCCAAGAGAGGTCTGACAAGCAGCACAGGGAAAACCCATAAAGCAGGACAAGGTAGAAATGAATGGAGGGAACCTGACTGCCCTGAAAGGAGGCAAAGCCGTGGCTGTTGCAGCAGGCAAAGACCTACTGCCCTGACAGGCCTTGACTTCTCCCACTCCTCTCCCCGAGTCTGTGCAGCTGTGCTGTTTGTAGCCTGCACTGGCCCTTACCATCTCCATGATGCAAGTCCAAATCGATATAAAGAACACGGTCAAATTTCTGGCGGAGTCGCAGGATGCCCAAGACGGCGTCATTCAGGTAACAGAAGCCAGAAGCTTCATCTCTGTGAAAACAATGTCTGTGAGGTTGAACATTGCCAGTGCAATTGCCACTGATGTCAGCATTGTCACTTTTACTTTGCAAGCCTCCACCTCGCAGGGGCACAGAGGATGAAGAGCCCAGCCAAGGCCCTGCAGTGACCAAAGAATGGGTCAGGAGCAGCTCATGGCTGGGAAGCATAGAAAACATGACTACTTGTGCCAATTGCTTCTCAACCCTGGGCTCGCTGGCAGCTAGTAAAGCATCAGCTGGTCCTGACCCATGCAGGGCTGAGCAGAGTACCTCTGACCATTTCACCGTCGCACAAATAAAACATTAGCTTTCTGCACCTGAGATATTTTAAAGAAGTTTAGAGTCACTTGACTCAAACCCTCTCTCCACTGTACCTCCTCTCCCTCTGCAGGAAGAGGACACGCTCCTGGAGAATCGTGCTTGGCCATTTTCCTGCAAGTGCTGGACAGGAACAGGCAGTCAGCCCTCCATCCTTGCTGTCTGGGTTACAGCTCACTGGAAGGTCCTGGCAGTGAAAGGCAGGTCCAAGGCAGTTGCAATATTCTGCCACTCTATTCCAAAGTCTCAGGGTAGGGAGTTTAAGCCTCTTCCCAAAGCAACACTCTCCCTTCCTCCCCAGGAAAATGCAAACAGGATGTCCCACATGCAGCTCCTCACAACACAGCTCCTGGGCTCAGCCAGAAGACAGCCCCAGCAGCTAAACAGAGGACACATATTGCATGGAAAGATTTATCCCTGACATACATCATGGAGCAGCTTCCATATTGTCAGCATCAAAGGAACAAGAAAGTTTCTTAATGCCTACTCCAGACACGCTTCAAAGTCAAGTCCCCATCACCACTTGGCACTGGCTCATATGCGCTCCTAGGTCAGCCCTGGAATAGCTGATTTAAACCAAAGCTTTATACTTTGCAGCAGCAGCATCCAAACTCCTCTTCCCCAGGCTCAAACGACCCCAGGATCTAAGCTGTGCCTCTTGGAAACACTCCATGACTTTCAGGCACAGCACTTGGGTCACTTCCCCCAGCACTCCTCTCCTCAGCAAACAGCTGGGAAGGGTGAGGAGTGGGCATGGGGCAGCAGAACTGAGCTTCCTCTCACGCTCTGCAGATGTCACGCAGAGCACAGACGCTTCCTAGTGACTGTGTTCATTTACAGCGATGCTGGGAACCAAGATGTTAGCAGGTATCCTGGGAATCCACAAGGAAGTGAAATGAACTCTGTCATGTGTCAGGCACTTTCTCCATGCTCCCTTTCAAACTCGAGGCCAATCAGAGTGGGAGACCAGCTCGGAGGGAGGCAGACCAGCCTCAGGGCTACAGCTTCAGGGTCAGCACCGGGGATTTCCCCCCACATACCCACACAGCAGAGCTGAGCCAAGAAAAGGCACTGACTCAACATCTCCCCTCTGCCCTCAAGGCGCATCAGTGAACTGGGAGCTTCAAAAGCCCCAGGGGACAGTGCTTACCATTCCTAACTGTATGACCTTGGAAAGTAGCCAAGCCACCAGGCAGCAGGTCTTTTTTGACAAAAGGGCATGTATTTTGCTAGGACACAGGTCAGTGGCAGCAACGCTGCTGAGATTTCTTCTGTTACGGGCATTTTATAAACTATGCAATCAAGATAAAAGAGAACAGAAGGTTTTTTAAGAGCCATCCCTCCTTAGGAGAGCAAGAGGGCCCAGCTCAGCTAAATTCTCTCCTTTCTCAGCAAGCTGTAGCTGAACCCATGTTCAGCAAAGTGCCAACCAGAAAAAGCATCCTGATGAGACGCTGACATCGCTCGCACTTGCAAACCACTGTTACACCTCCAGTGTTTCTCTGCCATGTCAGGAAAGTTACTGGAGCAAGAAGAGAAACCTGCGCACTCTTGTACAAGTTGTTAGGGTTAGATGTATGGTTCATGCTAATTCCTGGGGCTCCCCACAGAAACAGGATGGCATGGCAAAGCGCTTAGCTAGGTACAAGGAAGGGTGATGTCTCATCTGCATTGGCAGACAGGCCTCATGTTTTTGGGAGATGGGGGACACAAAGTAAAACATACATCCATGCAAACAAATTATTTTATCACTGCAAAGTCACAGGATTTAGGGATGAAATTTTCACTCCCTCTCCTGTTATTCTGAAAGATCATCACAGCTCAGAGCAAAGAGCCACACACAGAGCACAGGGAAAAACAGAGGTCGGTCCTGCACTGCTTCAAACTACTCATTAAGAAACCAAAAAAGCCACACAACACAATTTGGATAGCATGTTGCTGCGTTCTCATTCTCTTGGTTCGGGACACAAACATTTGCCTCTCCACAGCCCTTCTCCATGGACCTTGCAAAATCAATTCTCACTTGAACTCCCAGACATAACCAGATATTGATGGGTAGAGGGACACCTCTGAATATATCTGTCCCAGACTCATGCTGCAGTCCATGATAGCACCAGGACCAGGAAGTAACCAACCTGCTCTCATCAGGCCTCTGCTCTACACTCTGCTTCTTCCCTATCCACCTCCTGCCTTCCCTCACCCCTCTCACCCCTTGCTCTCTCTTCCATCTGGATCGATGCACTCTGAGGATTTGCAGGGAAGCTGAGAGGCAGGGTTCAGACACCAGGTGAGAAAACACAAGGGAAAAGATTGTTTTCTTACTTCTTTGCATGATGCCACCCTCCAGGCCAGTTAATTGCTACCTTGCACTTGCCGTCCAGCAGGCACTGGGCTGCGGTGATGGTGGCTCCTCCCACGGCTGCTGCATACTCAAAGATCCCTTCAGTAGCTGGACAGTCATAACCTGCAGGCAGGAATCCCTCTGTCAGACACAAGAGGCCTTTTCCTCTCAGGGACGTGCATGCTTTGCTTTGAGCTACCTCTCTAATTGCTGCTCTAATTTTCTTTTCCAGGCACAATGAAAAGAGCCACAGCACAAAACCCTCACAGCAGGCATCAACCTCGGACGCACACAGTAGGTTTAGGTGGAGTAAATAGGAAAAATATTGCATTGGGTTTGTGTGATAAGATTTTGGTAGCGAGTGGGGGGCTGCAGGGGTCTCTTCTGTTAGAAGACACCAGGAGCTGCATTCATGTTGGACAGAGACAGCTCCAGGACAGACCCACTGCTGGCCCCATCAGCAATGCTGGTGGCACATCTGCAATAACATATCAAAGAAAGGGTAAAAAATACTGCATGACAGCTGGGAGAGAGGAGTGAGAATATGTGAGAGGAGCAGCCTTGCAAACATCAAGGCCAGTGAAGAAGGAGGGGGAGGAGGTGCTCCAGGCTTTGGAGCTGCAACTCCCCTGCAGCTCATTCTGAAGACCTTGGTGACCGGGCTGTCCGCCTGCAGCCACAGAGGTCCACAGTGGTCCACAGTGAAGCAGAGACCCCCCTGCAGCCCATGGAGGACCCTACGGAGGACCCCATGCCGGAGCAGGGGGATGCCTGAAGGAGGCTGTGACCCCATGGGAAGCCTGCGCTGGAGCAGGCTCCTGTCAGGACTTGCGGCCCTGTGGAGAGAGGAGCCCACACTAAAGCAGGTTTGCTGGCAGGACTTGTGATCCCATGGGGGACCCACGCTGGAGCAGTCTATTCCTGCAGGACTGCACCCCGTTCATGAAGAACTGCAGCCCATGGAGAGGACTCAGGTTGGAGAAGTTTGTGGAGGATTGTCTCCCATGGGAGTGATCCCATGCTGGAGCCAAGGAAGAGTTTGAGGAGGAAGGAGCAGCAGAGACAACGTGTGGTGAACTGACCACAACCCCCACTCCCCGTCCCCATGCGCTCCTCAGGGCAGGAGGTAGAAGAGCTGGAAGTGAAACCGAGTCTGGGAAGAAGGGTGGAGGAAGAGCAAGGTGATTTTAGTTTTCTTTAAAATTCTCACTATCCTACTGTGTTATTAATTGGCAATAAATTTAATTAATTTCCCTAAGTTGAGGAGACAGTACCCACAGCCACCTTGCCTGCTTTAAGCGCCGCATTGCTCAGGCTGTCTTAAGTCCAGGCAGGCAAGAGCCTTCTGCTCAGGACACAAAGTCACCAGGTGAACAGCAGCTGCTCTGGCTGCCCTCCACACTAGCAGGCCTGCAGCATGTCAGAGCCTTCTGTCCTTCTGTGATCCTCAAAGCAGCAGCAAGGACACTGGCTCCCGGTGTGCAAGGCACAGGCTGAGCTGCGCAGAGCAGCAGCGTGATGCTGATGGTATCGTCTGCTGACGATAGCGAAAACAACAGCCTGACAGGCAACCGCTGGCTGATGGGGTTTAGCAACACCCCATCAAAGAGTGTTTCCCTCCACAAACAGCCCAGCAGCCTGCCTGAACTCACCCCTCTGTCTAACCTCAGCTCCAGCAAAAGGCATCCTGGATGCGATACTCTGTTAATCTCTCGCTGGAGATATGTGTCCTTACCCAGTCCATACTCCATGGACTCCGGATGGTCATCATCCCCCTCTTCACTGACTCTCTGCAGATGCTGCAGGTAGGCGTCCGTGTGGAAGCTCGCCATCTCCTCCATGGAGGCCACTTTTGGTTTGACTATCCTAGGCAGACAAGAGGAACAGAGCACGTCAGGACTAGAGGCTCCAGAGTTTGGCTGGAACACCCAGCTTTAACCTCCTCAGACTAGGAGCCTTCTTTTGGCAGTTACTCTTGAAAAAGCAAATAAACCCCCCACCTCCTCTTGCACTGGACCGTCACTTTGCATGAGAGAGCCGGTCAGCTGAGCTAGAGTAGGCCTGTCCCCCAGCTTGGCACTGTCTGCTGGGCCCAGCACAACGAGGAACACTTGCAGGTGCTGCCTGCATTAACCCTTCCACTTTGCTTCAAGTTTTTTTTTCCCTTTTCTGCATGTTCTCCTAGTTTGAGCAATCTCCAGCAGATCCAACCTTCTGGTTACACACAGAAGAAATAACAAAGTGAAGATATCCACACCCAGCCCAGAGTTGTGGCAGGACACCAGCCTGCTGGGTCAAGAGCTGAGCAGCATCTCTAACAGGCTCTTAACTCTGCCTGAATTCAAAGCAGAGACCATCAGTCCCCAGAAACTCACACATCACCTTCCCTGGGTTTGGGCGCTGTGCAATCTGCCTATATGAACCTTGTGAGATGTTGAAGCCCTCTGCAAACCTCAGGCTCTGGGGGCACACGCGGGCAATGCAGTACAGCTCCGCTGCTACTGGGAGAATGCAAGAAGCTCCTGGCACCAGGCAAGCCTGGCACCGGGCACCTCTCACCCCACACCAGTGCAAACAGCCCTTTGAGTCCACCTCTGCAATGGTACCTGCAGACATTTCCCAAGCACACTCTACCAGAGTGGCCAGAAAGAAAAACAAAATCCTTGGGAAAAAAAAAAAAAAAAAAAAAAAAAAAGTACAAATAGGACTTTCTGGCCCTGCTGAACTGAAGCAGGGGACTTCTTTAAGACTTTATAAGATGCAACATGCAAGAGGCTGAATTAAGCTTTTTTTCTCCCCTCCATATCCCCAGTACCAAGAACCTGATGGGGCAGGAGGGTTCCCCCTCTCTGTGTGGGAACCACCCCCTCAAATCAGTCCTAACACAGCGGGACAACACGGTTCCCCTCAGCACCAGCGCTGGCCGGTGGGTTCAGGGCAGCGCCAACGCCTCCTGCGAGCGCGGGGCAAGCCGCGCTCCACCGCAGCAGGAAGGGTCACCACCGGTTACACCGGCCGGCGTTACCGCAGTCTCGTCCCTCCAGCGCAACAAGCGGACTGCCCTTAGATCCCGGGAACGCAGGCCGCGGGGGCTCTGACCAGCACGCTGCCAGCAGGGAGAACGTGAGGCCTGCAGATACTCTTCCAAACCCCAGCAGAAAAGAAAAAGTTCTTCTGACAGAAAACGGGAGCACTTACTTCATCTGGTCAAGTAACGAATACGCCTCGATCAACGAGTGCACCATGCTGGCCTAAAAGAAAGGAGACAGGGAGCGTGGCAGCGGCTCCGGCGGGCGGCAGCCGGGCCCGAGGGGCTCGCAGCGAAG
>VZZY01002855.1:25248-45555 GCA_013400335.1 Eurystomus gularis
CCCGGCTCCCCCCGCCCCGCCGGGGACGCCCCCTCCCCGCACACCCGCGCCAGAGGCAGAGAGGTTAAGGAAGCACCAGGGAGCCAGAGAGCCGCGGTGGCGGAGCCGGGCTCTGCCCTCCGCCAGACAGAAACCGCCTGAGAAAGAAACGCAAGTTCGGTGAGAAGCGGTGTCCCTCAAGGGCCCCTGCTGGGACCAGCGCCGTTTAATATCTCCATCAATAGCACAGACAGGGGGATCGAGCAAGTTTGCAGAGGACACCAAACTGAGTAGTGTGCTTGACAAGCCTGAGGGATGGGATGTCATCCCGAGGGACCTGGACAAGCAGGCCTGTGTGAACAAGGCCAAGTGCAAGGTCCTGCCCCTGGTTTGGAGAAAATCCCGGTACCAGCACAGGCTGTGGGTGAAGGGCTGGAGAGCAGCCCTGCAGAGAAGGACTTGGGGGTGCTGGTGGATAAAAAGCCGGACATGAGCTAGCAACATGCGCTCGCAGCCCAGCAGCCAACGTCCTCCTGGGCTGCATCCCCAGCAGTGTGGGCAGCAGGGCAGGGAGGGGATCCTGCCCCTCTGCTCCGCTCTGGCAAGCCCTGCCCTGGAGCATGGTGTCCAGTTCGGAGGTCCTCAGCACAAAGAGGACGTGGACCTGTTGGAGCAGGTCCAGAGGAGGCCAGAGAAACAGTTCAAGGGCTGGAACCCCTCTGCTGTGAGGACAGGCTGAGAGACTTGGGGTTACTCAGCCTGGAGACCTTACTGTAGCCTTTCAAAAAATTAAAGGGCTTAGAAGAAAGATGAGGGCAATCTTTTTAGCAGGGTCTGTTGTGACAGGACAAGGGGTGATGGTTTTAATTGAAAAAGGACATATGGAGACTAGATCTAAGGAAGAAATTCTTCACAGTGACGGTGGTGAGACACTAGCGCAGGCTGCCCAGAGAGGTGCTCAATGCCCCACCCCTGGAACCATTTCAGGTCAGATTGGATGGGGCTTTGAGCAACCTGGTCTAGTTGAAGTGTCTCTGCACACTGCAGAAGGGTTGGACCAGATGATCTTTAATAAGGCCCCTCCTAACCCAAACCATTCTATGGCTCTATAACCCCAATCCCCCCACCACTCTGTGGTGCGTGTGCCTGATCCCCATCAGACCAACTGCACTATCTAGGTGGGGTTTGACCTGCAGGATGGAGCAGAGCTGAGACCCGCTCTAAAGGCACCATCCCCCTCCTGGGCAAGGCTGTGGGAGCAGGGGCAGAGGCCAGAGCAGAGTGTTAAAAGCACATCTGTGATGGCACAGCTAACGCCACTCCAAGCAGCCAGCTCCGAGCTGCTTCACAGGGCACGTACGAACTCAGGAACCAGCCACTAAGCCATTAGCAACACTGCCAGGGACAGAGCAGATGGCACAGAGGGGCCACCAGCCAGCCAGAAGCCCTGTCCTCAAAGCTTGGTGGTAACAGGGATCTGTTACCACCTTGGGATGCTGCTGGCTCCCACAGCCTCCTCAGCTCTGCACACAGGACCCCCGGGGCGGGCATGATGGGCTGCCTACTTCCAAGCAGCAGAGCTGTGGCTGAGTTGGACTGTTTCAATTTTGAGTGTTCTGGAAGAGAGTCTCAGGTGGTGTCCCCTATTCCTCTAACCAAACTTTTCCATCAGCAGCAGGAAGAGAAAGCGCTCCAGCCTATATTAGTATAAACCCTGCAGATTTGGAATAAAAAGCAGCACAGAACAGGTTAGAAACCTCAGATCTGCTGGAGGCAGGGAGAGCGTGAGCTTGCCAGGGATCCCTGCAGCACTGAGCCCACACTCCTGGTGAGGGGGCCCTTTCCATCTCCCTCCAACACTGGCCCCCTGCAGGGGTGATGGCCCAGGAGAAGCCATGGAGGCAGACACTTCTAACACAAGCAGGCTTCAAAGCTCAGTTTTTCTCTGCCAGCCCTTGCTCCACAGGCCACATGCAGGCCTCCTGAGGAGCTCCTTGGGAAAGCCACTCACCTACCCAGAGGCCAGGACTGGGAGGAGAGATGGCCACAGAGGCTGCCTGCAAACTAGCCTAATGCCCATCTTTAAAAGCTGTATGAAATGATCCTTCCGCGACATCTGCAACCTGCGGAGAGGAGCTGCAGGAGCTACTGCATGGAGCAGCCATCAGTGGGCAGGAAATCGTACACGTACATGGCCACGGACTTGGCCAGGTAGGTCATGGTGCCAAACCGACCACTCGGTGCGCTGTCGTACAGCAGGCTGCAGATGCCCGTCGTGGGATCCCTCTCCAGCATGTGGTCATCAGCACCCAGGGCTTTCTGGATTTTGGGCAGGGAAGAAGAAAGGCAGCATTAGGAATAAGGACAGCCCTGTCACCAGCTTTCACCCCAAGCATCTTCTGTTGCACTTGCAGTGTGACACTTTGATGCTCATTGATGGTGAGCAGCAGGAGGACACTACAACTTTGCTGTGCCCCATGAATACAATGGGGACAACTGGCAGGATCCTCCAGGTGAGTGAACCCGGCATAGCTGTCGAGAATGTAGCCAGCGGCCTCGGGTGCAGGCTGTGGCCCCTGCATGAGGCCTGACTCCTACCTGCTCCTCATAGAAGAGGTCATTGGCCATGTGCAAGATCTTTTCCACAGCTATGATGCCGCCAATGGTGTGCACCTCCATGTCCACCAGCATGGTGAGCACTAAGATAGCCTCCACCAGCAGCTGCCTGTACTCTGGCTGGGGCACACGGTTGAGGACTGACTCCACATGCACAGCAAACTTCATCTCCCCTGGAGTCATCTGTGAGGAGGGAGAAACAAATGCCCCTAGAACACTGCATCACCAGCATGAGTCCTGAGCTATGCTGGGCACTCATCCAGGGCAACCCAGCACCCAACACCTGCCCTGTTTCCCCTTTACATAAAGGTCCTACCTCTTCCGTTGTTGAAGATGGAAGAAGAAAGCCCTCCACGGAGAGGCCATGGCACTGCAGAACAAGAAGGAGACCATGGCACTGTGCTAAGACACGTAGGTCCAGCCCACCAACTCCCTCTCGCTTGAGCTCTGGTGCGTGCTGTCTCCACACCCCAGCTCCTCCTCCTGACTCTTTGCACAGCATCACTCCTTTCCCATAGGTTCAGCATCAGCCAGAGCCCTCCTGAACACAGCACGAGGCTCTGCTCCCTGGCTTACTGTGCTGAGGACAAGCTGTGCCCAGAGCTGCTTCAGCTCTGGCTCCAGCCCCCAGCCCTGCCACTGCCTGGCTAATATATAAAGCACATGAGCAGACCTAGCCCCCTTCTGCAAGAGTCAGCACAGTATGAGGTAGGCCCTGCATGCCTACAAGGCAGCTCCAGGTCTTCCCTAGCTTTCCAGGGCCAGCTGCAGGACTTTTCCATGAAGCATGTATCTACACAACACCAGGGAGCAACCCCAGGTGCTTAAGTCCCTCTGGCAAGGCTGGTGCCTGGGACCATGGGCTCACATGCACAGAAACAAGCCCAGCACACCTTCTCACAAGCACAGATGCCCAGCTCACCTTCTGCAGGACCTTCCAGACTTTCTGGTAGAAGCCCACAGGAACACGGTTGAGGGCCCCATCCAGGCGCCGTCTCCGTTGCCACTGGCCCTGCCGGCTGTCCTTGCTGCCCTGGTCTTCCAGCATGCTTGAAAAGGAGCCCTTGCCCAGCAGCTCTGAGTGTCCAGTGGACTGGGCAGACAAAACAAGAACAGAGACTGCTGCATGGTTAAATACCCCACAAGAACACAGCCCACTACTGCTCACGAGTTTGTGCTCACCCCGTCTGGGTCCCAGGGCAGAGCTGCCACCTCCTGCCCCCAAAGCCCACCCTACAGCCCTGGCTACCCAGCACCTCCAGAGCACAGCTCTGTTCTGTAGGCACAAGCAGGACAGACCCTATGCAGGCAGTCAACAAACGCAGGTTACCAGAGAGGACTTCAAGTCGGCATCCCCGGACTGCAAACTGAGGGGCTGAAGGAGAAAGGGAGAGACAAAAGTCAGACTGCCGGAGCAGGACAGCCACCACAGGAAGCAGAGCAGCAGCAGCACGGACCAAGCTCAGGTCATGGGGAAGTTATCCCAGGGGCTGCGGTTAGCTGGAGGTTGAGAGGTAGTTTTGAAAAGCGAGCTGCAGAAAGTCTCACGTTAGCACCAGAGGGGAAGGACTGCAGCAGGGCACGGATCAGCAGCGGGGCCCCCGCATGCTGGTGCTGTGGCAGGAGCAGGCTTGTGCTGGCCAGCACACGGGAGCTGGGCTGCTACTGCTCTGTTGGCTGCTGGCACAGGCAGGGATATAGACGTGGGCAGACTGGAGGGCCAGCAGCAAGGTCACTGCCCATGGACGACCCTCATCACATACGTGGTCTCTGCAATGTCAGGTTTCACACAGCAGCAGGTTGGCCATAAACCTGCTGCATCGGCCTGGTCCCCAGAGGCCTTGTTTCTTTGAGGACAGGACCCCTTCTAGAGCTCAGGACTCCTCTTGGACACATGCCAGGCACCAGAGAAGGTCCTGTGACTTGTAGCTGGGCAGGAGCCTCTTACCCCAGAGAAGAAATAGCTGGGGAGGCTACAGGCAGGCTCCAGCGATCACCAGTGAACTGCCTGGCAGGGCCACTGCTGCTCATGGCACTGGAAACATCATGCCACCCTGCTCAGCAAGGTTTTGTGGGTATAATGGAATCTATCTGGCCACAGCAGCTATGGAGCACAGCTCCTAGCTGGCTGCAATGCCAGTACACCCATGGCTTAAAGAAGCCTTCTTCCCTGCCAGTCCAAACACAGCAGATCCCGGTCAAAGCGCAGCTCCCTGAAGGTTCCTGGGCAGTGTCAGCCCTGGGCCCCCACAGCATGTTAAGCCATGCTGACCTCTTCCCAGGGACTCAGCCCCCTTTCCCCATCCTGAACAGAGCAACCCCAAGCCTGCTGAGAGGGGAAGTCAGCTCACTGCTGCAGCAGCTTGCTCAGGAGGACTGTTTAGGAAGGCTCATGGACCCATGCATGCTTGGAAGCTGCCCTGGTGCATGGTGTGAGGGATAAAAGCTGAGGTTGCAGGAGGACCAGGGTGGCTTCACCTTACTCCCAGTCAGAGACTGCCTACGTTTATCCAATTGCTGCAAGAGAAGAAGGAAATGAAGTTTCTGCTGCTGGAAGAGGCCCACCAGGACACCAGCCTGGGACACTGTGTGGTCCTCCCCAGCCCTGCACCTTCTCAAGCACCCCTGTGTTCCCCCCATGTTGCCCTGCCAGAGCAACCCCCACCAACAGATTTACCCCAGTTCTCCCCCCAGGGCAGGACTGGAGCCAAAAGGCACTCCTGGCCTGAGAGGAGCTGTGAGCTCTCCAAAACCCAGGAAAGAGCTCCCTCCTGCTCTCCCATCAATCCCACTGATCCTGTAGCTGCTTGTCCCCACAAAGCCTGGCAGGAGCACCCTGCACCATCTGTCCTCACCTGTTTGATCTCACTTTTCAGCCTGACGAGGCCGGCACGCTCAGGTTTGGTGGCCCCGACAGCCTCCACCTCACGGATGGAGACTGCGGTGGTGAGCGACGAGTCGACTGATCGCACTGGAGGGGAAGAGAGGTCTAGAGTGGGTACCATGGCTCAGGGCACAGACGTCCCTCATTGCTGCTCAGGCACTGGTACCTCTGCATATCCTTGCCCTCTATCCCGACCAGCACCAGGGATCCATGAGCACAGAACTGCTTCAATTCCACAGAACTGCTTCAATTCCAGCCTGACCAGCCCAAGTGCCAAACAAAGCAAAGCCCCAGCAGCCACAGGGCTTCATCTCAACTCCTGGAAATCAGCTCAGCACCACCCTGCTGAAGAGCATGGCTTCTTGCTGGACCACTGCAGTGCAGAAGCAGCTGTGCTGAACATACAGGAAAACAGGGATGTCCCCCACAGGCAGAAAACCTGGAGCTGGCCCCTCTCCACACTAGGATGTAGCTTTGCCCAGAGATGCTCTCACAACCCTGCTGAGACTCACCGCTCTTTTCCACCCCAAACTCTTTGCCAGAGAGGATGTGGTAGAGGAGGCTCTTCATGTCTGATGGGCTGAGATTCATCAGGTTCTCAGTGGCTTCTCTAGCTGGAGAGAGCAGAGTTGGGATGCTGGATCCTGCTTCACAGCTCTCCTGGGACATTTCTACCCTGCATCCCATTCTGTTAAGCAGGGGAAGCACTGGTCTTGTCCTGGTACTGAGCTGCCCATTTTTAACAGTGTTTCTCCTTCCTGGCTGACAGGGCCCCAAGCACCATGGCACCCACCCCAGCCAGGGTGTGGGTCAGCCAGGGAGCTGTCCCCACCACATGTACCTGAGCAGTGCAGGGAGTGCGCTAGCTCCGTTGCCATCACCTGGATGATAAGCCCGATGCGGATACGGAACATCTCAGCGAAGAGCGCGGGCTGCGTGCGTATGTACATGGCCAAGTATACCATGATCTCCTGGAGAGGAAGAGGCAGATCACCCCACTGCTGCTCACCAGGGCAGACACCCAGCTGTGGGGACCCCTGCCACCCTGGCCCCTCACCTGGGTGAGTATGGACACACTGAGGTTCTTCTCACTGGCTTCATCAATGAGACGAACAAGCTGCTCGTAGGGGATTGGGCTGGTGAGACAACAAACAGCAGAGCAGGTGAGAGGCAGCATGGTGAGCTCTGCATCCCTCCTGGTCTATACAGTCTGGAGAGGAGATACAGGCTGGGGACAGCCACCCAGAGCCGCTCCTGCCCACAGACTCCAGAGCAGAGGGGTCACATCCAGTCCCAGCCCAGTATACGTGGAGAGGGAGAGGAGCCACACTCACGTGGAGATGGTCTTCTCACGTGGCTCCGGGGGCAGCCCCACTGTCAAGTGCTTCTGGTGAGACAGGAGGTCAGTGCAGGCCTGGGGACAGAAAGGGTCACCCCCAGGCATCATCAACAGCTCAGAGACTGGGGCGTCAGCACAAGACAGAGGAGGCAGAGCTGATGCAGCCACGGTTCCTCTGCCTACTCTGCTGCCTCTTTCCTGATGGACCTAAGCCTGCTACAGGCCAGCTGCACAATTATTACCTCGTCCAGAGCTTCCACTTTCTTCTTGAGGATGCCAGAGATGTAGCGGATCAGTGCCCACTGGCGTGTGTGTCCCACCCGCACATAAAGCTCAGTGAGGAGTTCCTTGACGGTGGGGCCAGGCTCACTATCAAGCCCCGTGGGCCACTCAGGCCCCCTGCAGTAAAGGAGATGCTGAGTTATAGCCAGCAATTGCTCCCCAGGCAGCCCCCAGGACTTGCAGGTTGGGATGAATGCACGGCTGTGCCAGCTCTCTCTCTGCTCAGTGAGCCAGCAGCACGTGAAGCTCATCATACTTGAGAATGTAGAGCATATAGAGGATGTCCGCTTGCTCCTGCAGCGTGGGGCAGATGCGCAGCTGGTCCACTAGTGCCTTGCAGTCCACGTTGCCATCCTCATCACGGGGCAGGTTCATCTCTGCATAGGATGCATGGCTCTGGGGGAAGGGAGACCCACGCTCCTGGTTAGAACCACCTGCATCCCACACCAGGTCTGGTTAAGGAGCCAAGGCCATTCACCCATGGATATACCCCTTCGCCAAACACCAAGCCTTCTCTATGCAGCCCTGCAAGGACCCTCTGGCTCCAGCTGAAAGGATAGCCCTGCTTGGCTAGTCCAGGAGGGACAGGGCTCACCTTGCCATCCATGTCGTGTTGGTGGGGTGAACTCAGCAGCTTGACTGACTGCTGGGACGCCTGGAAGATCTTGCTGGGGACATACATCCCAACATCTAAAAGAAAGCTAAGGTTGGTGCAGACACTTCTCAACCCCAGTCACTACTACTGTGCCCCAAACCACCTCACATCTGACACTCTGCTCCCCCAGCAGCCCTTGCAGAGAAGTCAGCTGTGGGAGAAGCAGCTCCTGCCCACCCGGTTAAAGGAACGCCACAGGGAGATGCCATCCATATCGTTCAGCAGTTTCCATGAGGACTGCACAGACACCAATTCCAAGATACCCCATGGCCAGGACTAACATGATAGACATGTTAGGGTTGCTCTGTGGTCCATGGGGCCCCCAGCACCACACAGCTGGGGAAGCTCCCAGGGCACCTCAGCCTCACTCTGAGGCCTAAGTAAAGGTGTTGAGGGTGCCGGAGTCACTTACTCTGGACATGAAGGTCCTTGGCCTTGGACGCCAGGGACATCAGGTCGCGGGTGGTGTGGACAGCAGCCCGGAAGCGATTCAGCCCTCCCCGCTGGGCGGTGGGAGGGAGGTTTGACTGCGGAACCGTGCGCTGCAGCAGGTGGTCCAAGTACTGAGCAACCTCATCATACGTATCTGCTAGAAGAGGAGGCAGAAGAGGACAGGAGTTCAGCTGCTTTGTGCAGGGGCACCCCCACACCCCAGAGAGCTCCCCAGCTGTGCCTCTGCGAGGGCAAAGTTTTGCTGGCTGCACAAAGCGGCAACATGGGTCTAGTGCCGGCAGCCAGACGGATGGTGCCAGCAGCTGGGCTCACAAAGCACGGCAGCCACAGCCCCCGTGCTCCGACACTACTCCACTGCCTAGGACACTGGCTCCTTCTGAGTCCCACTTGGACAAAGGAAACAACGGGGCTGCAGCGTGTGTCTGGTCCAAGCTTGCGCAAGGACAGGAGAGTCTACTCAAATCCCACAGTGAAACCCTCATGCTCTCTCCCCCCAGTGAAGAAGGGAAGGCACAGCCGGGAGCAGCCAGTCCAAGCAGAGATCACTTAGGAGCACGCCAGCACAGCAAGGGTCTGGACCCAAGCAGGACTCCAGCATGGGAGCAAGGCAGGGTGGGTTTTGCAACAGTTATTTCTGACTAGAAATTACCAGTTATTTCTCATTTGGAGTTAAGAGTAGCTGTGGCTCCTGCCCTGCTCTTTGCCTGGCCTTCAGCAGCTCCCATTACTCCCAACATCATATCAGGAGCACCTGAGCCACTGCTTGCCAACTGTGGTGTGGAGGAGAGTGCTCAAAGGCCACGGGCAGTGCTGTCCCGCAGTGAGAAGGATGCCCTGGGTGGCAGATCCCCTATGCCAAGACAATGCAACACAACACAGAACTGTTGGTACACGTCCATCCAGTGGGCCAGGCAAAGGCTCCCCAGCTGGCAGACAAGCCCAGTGGTGCACCTGCCCCAGGAGGAGAGATGCAAGATGGCATCCGAGGCTGACAGCACAGCATTTCCCTTCCACACCTGGTGAGGACGCCTCGTGCAAGTGCCTGGAGGCTCGGCTCGAGGAGTCCCTCACACATCAGGCTTGAGAACATCATCCTGCCTGGCTGCAGCATCTGACCACAGGAAAAACTTAAAACTGAGCATCTTCTAACTGCTGTGGAGAGGCCAGGCAGGCCCTACCTTCTATTGGAGGTGGGAGGAACCAGACACCTTGGGGAAGCCTGGGTGCAGCCTGCAAGGAGACTGCAGGCAAAGTGAGACGACGGCGAGAGAAGTATTCAGTCACAGCAGCACAAATATTGGCTACAGGAGCAGCAGAGGCAGAGGAGACTGACGGGAAGGCTGGCAAGATGACCAGCACTAGGTCATACAGGAGGAAGTCATATGCAGGCCTGTTTGCAAGAGGAGCAGCAAAACTTGCACTCTGCCATGGTGTCAGGACAAGGTGGGTCCATCATGCTGCGATGGGCTTAAGGCCCTCTGGGGTACCCTGTCCACAGCAGCAAGGCCTCAATTTCGCACCCACTGTAGCAGCTCTGCCCAGAGAGGGTCAAAAGCTGGGAGAAAACAACACTGAGAGATTGTTTGAGGACATAGCGGCTCTTTCCCACCATCTCGGGCACTGTGCCATCACTTTTTGCACCATCGCTTGTGCACCAAAGATCCTCAGCCAAATTTCCTGAGCAGAGGCAGGATGCCAAACCTTCGTCTCTTCCCCACACAATGGCCTATGAAGGTTGGAGCGGCTCACTCCAGAGCATCCTCTGTGCTCTCCACATCCACTAGCCTCAGCCCCATCTGGTGAGGGGGCTACAACAGCTGCATCATTTCACCCAGTCCCAGCCTACTGGGGTCACCATGAGAGTCACCCAGGCAAGGTTAATTGATGGAGGGTCAGATGGCATCAGAAACATGGTAAAAACTCAAAGCATATTAATAACATGGTGGCAGATGCTGGCAGGGTGGTTGGGTGTTACAGGTGAGTTTGATATTTGCCACAATACAGCAGCGACTGGCCTGCTCCCCCTTACCATCCTCTGCTACCTGCAAGCCATGCAGCAACTCCTCGGCGTCTAGCTCCTCAAAGCTGTCAATGCTGAGTGTGTAACTCTTGGCAAAGACCTTACCCTCTGGCCCAGGGTCCATAAAGCTGAGGTGTGTTCGGCATGACGTTGTCAGGAACTCCGACAACTTACCCGTCTGGATCCTGAGCAAGAGGAGGGGAGGTCACACAGAGAGGAAGAGAGAGGCAATACCCTTGGCTTTGCCTCCTGGATCCAGGCAGGCCCTTCTTGCCCAGGGGCACACACATGCCCCAGGGCCTGCTTGAGCTGCCTGCAACTCCTCCAGCCACAGGTGGACATGGAAGGGCTGCCCAAAAGCTATTAGAGGGATCCCAAAGCCATGGCTTTAATAGCAAAAAGAGGTATGTCCTCTCTTGCATCTCCTCTGTTGGAATTGCAGCCCCAGAGTGCACTTACAGCCCAGCGCAGCCCAATGTATCCTCCACAGCTTGTTCCCCAATAACCGATAATCAGGCCCAGCAGGTACCCTCCTAACTAGGCTCTTGGAAGCGACCAGTCCCCTCCCCTCCTGCACTCCAGAAAGCTGCGCTCACCTTGCGCCACCGAAATACCCGTCCTGCAGCTTCCGCAGCATTGCCAGCACTGTGGGGTGCACGCTGCTGCCCGTTTCATCTGTTGGGAACACAGACACAGGTAGTCAGGCTCTCCCACTCAAGGAGTCTCCCAGAAGGTAACACAGGGCTGGGGGCATTCAGGCATGCAAAGCACCATGGCATTGGCCAGATCCTTGCTTTGGGATGCACAGCCAGGCTATGGCACCAAGAGCACCACCCAAAAAGGGCAATTCAGGACTGTCCGGGCTGGATTCCAGGAAAGCCAGGCCAAGACACATTCTAGGCTCCTGGGATTCACCTTGGGCTGAAGCCAACAGTACCAGACAGCAGCACCCAAACAGCCCCTGGCTCTGTCCCTGGCTTTCACACAAGGCAGTGGAGGGGGTGCTGCTGTCAGGGCCAGAGACACCACAGCAAGTGCCATGCTCAAGACACTAAGGGGATTTCAAGTACGCAAGGAGAGCCAAAAAGGCCAGAAAGCGGAACAGAGTCCTCTCGGTACACAAGGCTCATGAGGAAGCTGTGAGCTGCTCCAGAGAAGCCAGTTTTGCTCTGCACCATTGCACAGATCTTTGCTCCCTCTTGTTTGCTGTTTTCCCCTCCCTGTTGTCTAGAAAAGCCTTCAGCAGGTGGTTAGTCTCTGTGAAGAGCCAGGATGCAGGAAGAGCCCCAGAAACACTTTTACAGGGGGATTATTTTTCTCGTCTTCCTCCCAAAAGGCGTCCCAACAAGTCTGCCTGCCCAGAGATGAATACCTCCGTGCTGGCAAACGCCCCTTGGCAGGCAGCCCCGCTAGCTGCCAGGACAGCTGCCAACTCAGAGTGGCTCCTTTGGGCGGTAAGCTCTTGACAGGATGCAACTGACTGTTCTAGCCCCACCATGTCCCCATTACCGAGACAGTCCCACATCTGCCCACACCCCTCCTCCCACAGAGGCTGCCTCCCAGGGCTGCTCTAGCCAAATGCCTTGTGAGGCTGGAGGATCTGTACCAAGCATGGTGTGGGAGATGGGGAAGGTGATGGTCGGCTGTCCGGTCATCCTCCAGCGGCTGCAGAGGTATGAGAGGTCTGTCCTCAGCATCTCCACAATCATCTTGTTGTCAAGAGCCAGGTAGAACTGCTGCTGGTCTACGAACTGCAAAGACAGCAGGAGATATGAGCGGTCCTTCTCACAGCGACCAGGTCCCTTTGGTGCCACCCACATCTTCCCACAGTCACTCAGCCAGGCCAGCCACACAGCACACCCAGAGAAGATGCTCCTTTGCACCAACAGCTCATCCCACCTTACCTGGTAGGTGCCAGTACAGTCTAGCAAAGTAGCCTCAAACCCCAGGGCAGCTACTGGCCACTAGCAGCCTATGAGGAGGCAACATCAGAGCTCAGTAGCAGCATCACCCAGGCCCCATGCAGCCAGTCTGTGCCATGCCTATCCCAAGCAAATACACACTTCCCACAGTGTCAGGCTTGTAACCCTACTCATCCCTGTACTGTCCTGGACACAGAGGACAGAGTGATCCCTGTCCTGCCATCAGCCTCCTCCTGGTGTCCTTGTCAGTGTAAGGACAGAGATTTTCACCCAATGCTGATCATCAGAAACCATCTGAAACCATCTCCTCCCAGCACACACACAACCAGGACTGCCAACTCCGCTGCTTCATGCCATGGAGCTGCTCCCAGGCTGTTCAGAGGGTGTTGGGCCACGCTGAGAACAACTTGAGAGCTCAGCCAGTGGAGAAAACTCCTGCCCAGTTCCAGATCGCATGACAGCAGGGAATGAGCCCGTGCAATGTCACCCACCTGTGGGGTAAAGGTAAAGATGTTCTTCCTGATGTCATAGAGCTTGGAGGTCCCAAGGACACCCATGTGCCGGTAGGGCCGTCCCGTCAGACACATCTGCTTGTTGCGACCTAGCAGGGCAGGAGAAGGAAGAAGTTCTTAGTGCAACCCTCCCTGCGAAAGGGGATGCAGCAGCAAACAGACAGGCCTCTGTGCTGCCACCCAGCAGGAAAAGGATGGTTTGTGGACCCTGTTTTGAGCTGGCACAGCTGTAAGGGACAGGGATAATCTGTCCCCCTGCCCTGCCCAGGAGGCTAGAGACACCCAGGTCCTCCCCAGGGACTCTTCCTGAAGCATGGACATACAGCCTGTCCTGAACTCTACATGCCACACCTCCAGGTCTTTCAGGATGTCAGAAGCTGGGGCAGGGCTGGCCCCCTAAAGATGACAGCTCCTCCAGCATTCCCATTGCTCCTGGAATAGTCCCAGAGCCCAGGACAGCGCAGCAGCAGCAGCATCCCTTGGTCAGGTCAGCACTGGCAGCCACCAGGCTGCTCCTCTGGCCCCTCTGCCCATATCACACTTGGCCTTTTGGTGGCTTAAATTAGCCAGCACATACAGCCTACGTGGATCAGGTTTCTCCTTTAGCCCCAGCTGGGTGTCCAGCTCCTGCACAAAAAGCCCCATGCCTGAGGAGCTGCAGCATGAGGGAACAAGCATGCAGAGCTCTGAGCATGCTCTCCCCTCACACTCAGCCCTGCCAACCCTCCAACAACAGCCGTCCCGCCTGAGCTACAGGCTCAGCCAGAGACTGCCAGGGGACCCCTCTCTGGTATCTAGCTTGCCTTCCCCAATGAGACCTGGGTACAGGAACAAAAGCAGGCTCCTGCCCACACAAGGTTGGATCAGAGCCTCTGCCTGTCTCTGGGGTGACTGTGCAACTGCAATGCCAAAGCTTTATCCCTTCCAGAACCACCCTGAATAGCACCGCCTGCCACCCCAGGTCCCCTGGAGCAGCAGTAGCTTTACCAGGCCCAGAAATGTATGGCAGAGCCCTCATCGGCCAGGCAGAGAGCAGCAGGGCACGGTATCAGCACCCATGAGCTGGAGTGCCAGGGGATGGGACAGACCCTTCTGTACCCCCTTTGCTGCAGAAGCAGGGAGCCCAGCTCACCCAGCCGGGCGTAGATGTGACTGAGGATGCGAGCTGGCTGCACTCGGATGGGGTAGACGTCCGCCATAGTCTCCACATCGATGTCCTCCTTCTTCAGCACAGCCTTGATACCCTCCGTCTCTGCCAGGATGCACACTGCAGAGGGAGGAGGACAGGGGCACAAGCGTGTGACAGCACTGCCCCTGGCCTCTGGGGACATATAAGGTGCCATGCCATGTATAGGCAGCTGTCTGGAGTCCCTTTGGGAACCAGTTCCCACAGCACAGGTCTGCCCTGCTCCTCCTAACACTCTATACCCATGCTTTCCCTGCTCAACAGTGGGAAGACAGCTTTCAACCCTTCTGTAGAGGAGGCTGTAGCAGGAGATATTTCCCTGAGGCAACACAGGGTGGAGTGGAAGGACTTGCACACCATCTCATACCCACCTTGCCAGGGCTGAGATCTAGCTGCATCGGCAGCCACGTGGCAAGCAGAGCTACCCCAGAACCATCCCCCTGAATTCCATATGGGCAGAGTCCCCTGTGCCTGGCAGGACTAGTCCCTTTCTCTCACCTTGGACCACTACATCGGGCTTGGGGACAGTGGCAAACCGGCGGTTGAGTGGATCTATTTCACCAGGAGCTAGAAACCCCTGAGGAAAGAGAGGTACGAAAAGATGAACATTTCATGTGTAGGGTAGAACCTGTGATGTCTACAGACAACCCACCTTTAAGAGGTTCTGGGGAGTGGAGGTGGCAACTTCCCCATGGTAGGTGGCTCAGGGTGGTGGCATTTGCCCTTTCAGTCCTCAGAGCCTAGCCCCACAGCCCTCCCCAGCACTAGGGGTGACCATACCTCAGCCATCAGGCAGCCCAGGATATAGAGGGACTGCCCCCACATGAGTGGCAGCTTGCCCATGGGTATCCTGTCCACAGTGTGAGGGTTCCTGTACTCCTCATCCACCTGGAAGGCAAGCCAGGAGGTCAGGAAAGGATCCACAGATAGAGGATGCTGAAGGAAGCATCATCACTGTATTTTGAAATCCAGCAGTTTAGGTCTTACAACAAGAACCTAAGAAAGCATTTGCCAGAGAGGATCCAAAACCTGCAGGCTACATTCCTCCCTTCTACTTGTGATTGCCCTAGGCACCCGCACCAGACAACAGATCAGCTGCTCAGATTGTGTTCGGGCACCCAACATGGGTCATCCCACAAGAAAAACTGACATGCTCCAGGAGCAGCTGGTGGTGCTCTCAGATGCTGACAAGGAGAGCATCTCTTCTGCACCATCTGGGCACCAGGAGGCTGTGGCTCTCAGCCCAGGCCCAAACAAACACCCTCATCACTGAACAGGAGCTCAACACAACCTCCTCAGCCCAGGTCCACATGTCCTGAGCTCTCAGAGGACTCTGACTCCAGGCTAGCAGACTGTCAGCCAAGCAGCCTTGTGTATGCAGGCAAGAAATGCTTTGAGGGAAAAAGTAGTCCATCTGTCCAACATGGTTTTGTAACAGCTCCAGCCACGCTTTTTTTACATGGGGTTTTCACGCACTACATGTGCTGCTTCACTAACATTTCATGTTAATAAGCAGTTAAAACCTAATTATCTGGTAACGAGACATTCCTGCTGCCACCATAGCTCAGGACTGCTTACCTTATCTGGCGGGACACTGTACAGCTCTGGCATCAGGTGCACCCCATTCTTCCCCTTGATGAGAATCCCCTCAAGGGCTTCCCGGTACTCCTGCACCTGAGGAGAGCGGAGAGGGAATCTGTCCCTGGTCATGGCTCCCTGCATTCTTCCCTGCAGGCCTCCTTTGCCACAGACTTCTTTCCACCAGGCCGGCAGGTCCTGCCTCCCTTACCTGCTCCATGTTTCCACTGAAAATCCCATCGATGATCAAGTACGCCCAGAAGAGAGGCCACTCGCACTCTATGTTCTCAAACAGCTTCAGTTCAGCAGGTTCATAGTACAGGCGGTTGGGGTCCTGCATGAAAGCAAGGCAGGTGGTGGGCGGCAGGATCCCCTCAAACTGACTGGGCTCCTACTCCCTGCAAGACCCCAGCCTCAGGTGTCCTCCCAGTCCTCTGTGGATGATGGCTGAGACAGAGTCAAAAGGCAGTTTTACCTCTAGGCTGTGTCCTTTCCATCAGACATCCCCTCACAAGTCTCCAGCACTGATGGTGAAGGGACTCGCCCTTCCTGGCCAAAAGGAGCCTACCCAGGCCCCAGAAGAGCACCCCAGAGTCTTGTACAGCAGCACAACATCCCCCTTGCTGCACTGGGGACACCTGCGTCCCCTTCACCTTGCCTGCTCTGCCCCAGCCCCTCAGCGCCTGCCTCCTCCAAGCATCACCAGGCTGGCCCAGCTGGGTGCGAGGGCTTGGGCTGGTCATGCGGGGCCAGAACAGGGTCCATCCTGCCACGTGGTGCGGCTGCAAGCCCAACATAAGGGAAGCGGTCAGGACAAGGACAGCAGGGACAGAGGGAGCAGGTATTCTCTACACTGCCTGCACAACAGCTACAAGGTTCCAAGCTCCCTTTTGACTCCAACCAGCTGCAGAGACTCTGCAGGCAGAACATCCCTTCCTTGTGCCTCGCAGCTCCCCACAGTAACCCATGGGTTTGCAGGCTGGCAAAGCTCGTGAGCACTGGGAAAATCGGACTGGAGATGCTGATGCTCTTCTCTGGCTCTGGAGAGACACAGCCACACACACTGCCTATTACAGCCAGGTCTGAAGAGGCGCGGCAGAGAAGAAGCATTCAGAGGCACTCATCCCCAAAGGAGCCCCACTAGGTGATGAGCCCAACAGCCAGTGATGATTTAAGAGCCTCCAAGCACCGTTTCCTGATTCTGTGGTTAGCAGATGCAATGGTTGCTTGTAAAATTTTCCTGTTTTCCATCCCCAAAGCAGGAGAAGAAAGCTGCTGCTCACTCTGCTGAAAGCCAAGTCCGGCAGTGCACAAGCTGCCTGATGTCCCGAGAGAGGCAGAAGCAACTTTGTGACCTTCAGTGCTGCCGCAGAGCCCAGGCCGTCAGGGAGGAGCACTGCATGGTCACCTCCACAGGCCTCTGGCCCTCATTCAGGGCTTGTGCAACCCCGGGACAGCCAGAGAAAGAGCCCACCTGGGCAGGGCTCCCACATGGGACAGTGGTACCACCTTTCCCCAGCCTAAGAGATCCAGAACACCACCAGGTCCCAAGACGCAAGAAGAATCAACCTCTGCCCATCTGCTATGGGCGATGTACCACCCCTGCAACGGGCTCTGGCATTTTGGGAAGCCTTGCCCAGACCCATGACACTGCCTGGGGCTACTCAGGGCTCTCATCTTCCCAGTGCTCCCCACTGCAGCCTTGGCACTGCACCCCTGGCAAATGCAAATGCAATCCAGGGCCACTGCTGCTTGGCACTCAAGTTCTGGCAGATGGCAAGGCTGGGGACACTGACCTCTTTGGGGGTCCTGTATCCGTCCCGGAGGAAGCGGCAGCAACCGTAGCGCCCCTGGAAGGGATGGAAAGAGACGCTGAGCAGGAGGCACAGCGCGAGATACCTTGTACCTTCAAGGCAGAAGCAAAATACCCCCTTAACTCGCTCACCGAGTGCTCAGGCACCACAGTCACAGCCTAGGGCCACAGCACATGTTTCTTTGCACACCCCTGCCACAGGTCATGGAGACTGGGAGAGGACATGCCCCAGCACACCCCTCCCTGAGCAGATTTTTGGAGAGAAAAAGGCTACGACAGTGTGGACGGCAGCTGTTTCCTGGGAAGGGTGAGACAAGGGCAGAGCTGCTCACCTGCAGCTTTGTGATGATCTCGTGCTTGGTGATTTCCACCAGCTCACTGTCCTCCACAGCGAATGCCGGGTAGGAGATGACAGAGAGCACGCTGGCGTCCACCTCCTTCGACGTGGAGGCCCTGGGCAGCATCGAGTGGAGGATGGACTGGGTGAAGGGGAAGGAGGGGTGGTTAGGTTGCCAGGCCCCATGGGCATCATTCACACTGCAACCCCAGCAGATCACTGTTCATCTTGCAATGGTGTAAAGCCCATCCAGGTCTCACCTGGCAGTGCTGGACCTCATCCGACAGCACCCGTATCACCGACTGCGGGCCTCCCTTTGCTCCAAAGAGATCCAGCTCATCCAGTGCCTCCAGGGCAGCCTGGAAGCAAGATGAGACCCAAAACAGCAAGTCCTCCACCACGCTGCTCAGCTGTGAGTGCTCTCACCCCACGCCAGCCCCTCTGTGTAATGTGCTACCCCAATTTAAGCAAGTTTAAACTCTGCTATTGCTGCAGAGCAGCCCTGGTCAGGATGTGACCACATCTCCAAAGCCACAGGTAGTCAGACATCAACAGAGCCTTGGACATTTCTGCCACACACCCCAATTAATTTTTCCCTCCCAGTTCAGGCAAAACTCAGGCAAGAGGTGCGCAGTTTTATCCCAGTATGCAAGGATAAAGGTGTTCCTGGAGAGGAAGACTACTGTTCAACAAATCCAGTCTTCCCTGTAAAAAGGCAGCACGGGGCCACCAGTGCTTCCTGGCACCCACCCAGCACCTCTCCCTGGCTCACCTTGGCCATGCCAACGGAGCTGGCATTCAACTCAGTGATGCCCTGGTTCGTCTTGTCCCCACGCTCCCATATCCCGAAGTCCTGCACAGAGGCGACGGCACATTGGAGCTGGCAGCATTTCACAGCACACCCAGAAGGCCTTTGAGTTCCACCCATTGGTGGTGCTCCCAGAAGGCACTATGTAACTCTGCCCACCAGGGCTCAGGAGAGACTCAAAGCTGCCCCTAGACGCCAGCCCACCACCTGCACCTCCAGAGCACACTCCCCTTCCCCAGCATGGGCCACTCACTGCAGTTTTGTAGGCTGCTTCAATGTAGAACACGAGGTTCTGGATAAAGTTGACTTCATCCAGGCTGTGAATTATATGCAGGCCTGAAGACAGAGGAGGAATTCACATTAGCTACTCCAAGCCCACTGGCATCCCTAAGGAGGGGCTGCAGTAACCCAGGCTGGACTTCTCCTCCTCACTGCATGCCTGCCCCACAGGAGCTCTTAGAGAGATGGACATGGAGGGGACCAAATCCACCTCAGGTGCTGTGACCGTAAGAAAACAGTGAGGTTGGGGAGGCCATCACAGCACCTTAGCAGCCAGGAAACTGCACCCAAACTGAGAAAATGGAGAGCACTGGAGATACGCATGCTCAAAGCTGCAATGGGATCCCCCAACTGCATCACCTGAGGCCGTCATTTGCGCCAGCATGAGCAGGTAGAGGGAGGTGGCATCCATCTGTAGGTGACCCCACTCGTTGTCCCCCACCACAGTGGCACAGGTGTGGGTGTTGTACTTGGCATGCAGGCAGTCCCTAGTGCTTCGGCTGTACTTGAACGCCTCCACCTTGTCCACCTTGAGAAGGGCAAGGAGATGCAGGGTTTCATCAAATTCTGGCTCCAGAGAGGTTTGGCAGCCCCAGAGCCAAGGGCTGCCCTGTGCCATCAGCCCAGTGTGTGGAGCCATGCTTGGCAGGGCAGAAATCCTGCAGCCCCTGGACTGAGCCCCTCCATGCACCAAGGCAGTGAGCGCAGGCTCACGTGCCACCCTAGCGCTGGGCTGCAACCGTGGAGAGCCCATGGCCACAGCTGCACTGTGAGGAGAGAAAAGGGTCACCCCAAACACCCTCAGGGAGAAAAGCTGCAGAGTCCCAGCACCAGCCAGGCCACAAGACAGGGAGCAGCTGGCAAAGGCTCCACTGGCCACCAGCCTTCAGTACTGGGAGTTCCACCACACCAGGGACAGATGCCAAGTTAGTGTTTATTTCAAGACCTGCTGGAGTGGGGCCTTCACTTTGCTTGTCAGGGAAGGCTGGGGAGAGCCGGCGCAGCCGGGACCGACAGCCTTTGTGGCAGAGCTGGGTTTTGAGGAGACCAGTTGACCCTCAGAGGCGCTCCCCAGCCCCTACCTGTCTCATCATGCACTGGAGCAGCCCCCGCATCAGCTTCACCACGCTCTGCAGGAACAAGGAAAACAACCACGTTAATCCCCATACAGCCAGGAGAAGCCCTGACTCAGGACCAGCTGGCCGCTGACCTTTGCGGGGCTCCGCTGTCTGTAACCAGAGCCCCCCGCTCACATTTCCGTGGCTCCTGCTCCCGAGGCAATAGCAGAGGAAAACAAAACTTCTTGGCCCGCCAGCAAGGCAGAGCTGCTGTGCAGGGCTCGGCTGCAGGACGCAGCTCCCCAGCCCTGGGCTGCGTCCCCAGATCACCCCAGAGCCGGAGGCTTGGACCCTCCGGCTGGGCTCCGGCACACGCTGGGAAGACGGGGCTCTGGCAGCCCTTCCTGCGGCCTCTGCGCCTGGGGACAGCCCTGTCCCCACCCTCACCGCACAGCCTCCCCTGGCCTTTCAGCCCCAAAGCGGGGCCGTGCCAGAAGCAAACCTGCCGGGAAGCGACGGCCGGTGGCCGGGTACCGGCCGGGTACCACCGGCCAGGCTGGGACGGCCGCCGCGGGCCCCCCGCTCC
>VZZY01002855.1:56705-67140 GCA_013400335.1 Eurystomus gularis
CTCGGCTCGGTGTGTGCGAGGCGGCCGGTGCGGGGAGGGGGTGACCCCCGCATGCGGCGCGGGGGGCCCCGGACCCCGGCCACAAAGAGGAAGGGAGTGCCGGAGCGCGCTGAGACAGTTTGGCCTCTGAGCCCACTCCGAGCGGGACCCCTTCCTGTGGACTGCCCCGTGGTGGGGGGCTGGCATCGGCTCCGGGCTCTCCATGAGGCTGCTGAGCACCCCCTGGCACAGCCCCCCCCCGCCTCCGGGGCTGTCGGGGTCGAGGCAGGTGGTCTGCGTGGGGCACGGTGGGCACAGCTCCGACACTGCTGTGGCTGTGACTCCCTTCTAAAGCAAGTCTCTCCTGGGGCAGGCGTATACTCCTGTGAGCCAGCTGGTGTGTACCGTTAGGGCCCAAAGTGAACACCAGGGTTGGTGTCGGGGAAGCACCCAGGGCCAGGCAGGGCAGTGGGCAGTGGGGTTCGGCTGCCAGCACTGAGCTCACTGGTGGTGAAGGCAGAACAAGGGGCTGTTTGTGCCAGATTTAGCTCCTGGTGAGCAATGCCAGGGCTGAGCCGTGTCCGTCCTGGCGCATGTGGTGGCCCAGACATGGGTACAGCCCTGGTGGTGTCCTGCACTGGGGGGGGACAGCTGTCACCTCTGACTCAGCCCCATGATCGTGGCAGGCAGGATGCAGTGGGCACGTGGCTGGGCAGAGGACTGGGGTGAAGATGCAGCCTGCCCTGCCAGCCTGCTCTGCTAGAGCTGCACGGCGGTGGGCAGCAGCCTGGCAAGGGTTAAACCTGGGCGCTCCAGCGAGTGCATGGTGTGACTGGGAGCCCTTGCAAGCAGCTGGGGCCCGTGCCAGGAAGGCAGCCCCACAGCCGACCCCTGGGTAGGAGGGCAGCCTGCCCACACAGGCAGGCGCATCGGGCTGTGCCCTGCCTGAGCGTGCCATTGCAATCTCCAGGTCCCTGAAAAAATGGGGAAGCTGTGAGGTGCCTGGCACAGCCATGCCAGGCAGAGCCACAGGGCAGTGCTGGGCGGGACAGGAGGCCTGGCTGCCCCTGCCTGACTCCCCAGGTGCCATATCGCCCACGGGCAGGGGGATGCCCTCTGGGAAGAGGTTCCCAGGGGCATGTGCATGGTGGCCGGCCTGCTGGAGAGACATGGGTGCCCCCCAGCACTGGAGCCTGTTTGCCACACAGGCTGGACTGCAGACATGGCTCTGTGGGTACTTGGGCAGAGCTTGCTTCTCTGCTGGGCCAGGAGCAGCAGGGCAGAGTGAGGAGCCCATGGGCAGTGTGGGCACAGGAGCCCCAGCATAGGGCCAGGCCAGCTCTGCCTGTCACCCTGCAGGCAGCTGTAGGGTCTACCCATGTCAGGCTCCATATCCATGCCAGGCATGGGGGCATGGGGCACCCCAGGTCCTGTGCCATGTGCCTGCATGCCCCATGCCACTCCCACCGTGCAGGCCAGCAGCCGGACTCATTTGCCAGCCCTGTGGGGTGAGGGTCTGGGCCCTGCAATCCCCGGCCATTGGAATCAGCAGGATGGGCAGAAATCAGTGCCAGCACCAGACACTCTGCCTGCCCTGGCTGGGCACTGCTCATCTCAGGGCTGCCCGTGCTGTACCTACCTGCTGGGGCAGAGGGGACAGGGCTGGGGCCTCTCTGTGTTGGCAGCAACGAGGCCCTGTGTCCTCCAAGCCGTGGCATTGCCGGGTACCAGGCTCATTTTGGCTGTGGGCACCAGGATGGGGTCGGTGCATGCCAGGGCTGGGCACGGCTCTGTGCTTCCCCTGCTGTTGGCTCCCCTGGGTGTAGATGGCGTGATGGCATCCTTTGGGCATCGAAATAACCACGGGTGTCCGGGCAGGGCCAGGATGGGGCTGGGAGCAGGGGCAGGGGGCTGGCATCCATGCCAGACAAAGGGCCCTTGTGCTGCCCGCGCCTGCGGGGGAATCTGCTGGGACGAGACATTTTTCTTCTCCGCCCCTCCCTGATGCCCTTTCCTTGCTCAGAAATTCATGTGACCAGGGCAGGGGGGGAGCCCAGCGCCACAGATCCCTGTGTGGTGCCCGGGGCGCAGGTACCCCCCCTCTGAAGCCTCTTTCTCCCCTGGCACCTGGCGTCAGCAGCACACCCCCGGGGTGTTCTGCGGGATCTTGCCCCTCCTGACGCCCCTTTCTGTCGCCCAGGTGGAGGACGGGGGCAAAGCCGCACTGTCCCGCCGGCTGCAGCCGGGCGACGAGCTGGTGAACATCAGTGGGACACCACTGTACGGGTCTCGCCAGGAGGCCCTGATCCTCATTAAGGGCTCCTACCGCACCCTGAAGATGATCGTCCGCAGGTTGGCAGCACTGTGGGCAGGGGGAACGGTGGCAGCAGGGCTGGGGGGGGGGCATCACCCGCCCAGGGGACTGGCAGGAGCCTGCTGCTGCCCCTGTCTCCAGCCTGGAGGTGCCCTGTGCTAGGATGGGGTGGGCAGCAGCCCCACCATGGCTGCCAGCACCCCATGGTGGGCTGGGTGTCCCCAGGCTGGCATGCCGCCAGCAGAGCCGGGGCAGTCCGGTGGGCTCGCCACCCCCTTGCTGGGCGGTATCCTCGATCGTGGCCGCTCCTCTCCCTTCCTGCCTGCCTGCTGCCTGCCTGCCTGCCTGGGGAAGGAAGGAGAGGCAGGACCGGACCCTGCAGTCGTGTCCCCCCCTCCCTGACCCACATCCACTCCCCGGCTGCATCCTGACCGGGCTCCAGCTCCAGCAGCACGCAGGGGCAGGGGCACGGGCGGCGCGGGGCACTGCCCACAGGTAGCGGGTGCCACGGGGCTGTGCTGGGGCTCAGCGTCATCCATGGTGAGTCTGGGGGCTCTGGGCGGGGAGGGGCCCCTGTGCTGACCCCACAGCTCGTCCCTGCCACCCTTCCTGCCCACCTGGCAGATGCTGGGGCAGCATCAGGCACTTGAGGGGGTGCAGGAGGTGGTGTCTGACCACATGTCTGTGCAGTGGCGCTGGATGCTGCCTGTGTGCACTGGAGGGACTGGAGACACACACAGCTGCCTCAAACAAGGGGTGGGACAGGGCCTGGCACAGGATCCCCTCAGGGATGCAATGTGGCTGGCAATTGCTGCAGATGCCGAGGGACCGAGGAACAAGGGAGGAAGACTGGGTTTGCAGTGGGGACACAGATGTGGCCCCACGGTCCATTGGCGTGCCCACAGGGCTGGTCCAGTCCTGTCAGGCACCCTCGCCCTACCAGGGCATTGTGCATGGACTATGCCTGGGCCACGTCCTTCATCCCATGTTGATACTGGCAGCAAGGGGAGCCGTGGGATCCCCCTGCCCGGTGCCGAGTGCTGGCAGGGCTGGACCCTCCTCACCGCTGTCCCCCTCGGGCGGGCGCTGGCCTGGAGGGGACAGGAAGCCCCGAAGGAAGTGACTTCAGCCCCGGTTCCTCGGCCGGCTTCCTCCCCATTCTTGTCCTCTCCCACTGTTGCTCTTGGCAGGAGGAGCGTGCCCGTTCTGCGGCCCCATTCCTGGCACGTGGCCAAGCTCACCGAAAGCCGCCCCGACGCCACCGCCATGCACTGCCCTGCTGATGCCTTCAGCCTCTCTTGGCCCTCAGGGTGTGATGTCAGGTGAGACCCCTGACCCATGCCCGGGGGCACCCACAGGACCACGCAAGGGGAGGGGCGGATGGGGCACCCGCTTGGGTTGGGCTGGGGAGGTGTGGGGTGGGCACTCGCTTGCCCTATGCTGTTGTTGGGCATCCTGCTGCCTGCGCTGCCCTTTCCCCTGCCTGTTTACTCCTGGCTCCTGGCAGGAAGAGGCGGTGGCTCTGCCGGAGCCGGCCAGGATTTGTCCCAGTGCCCCCTCTGCCAGAGCAGGCAGGGCCCCAGTGACCGGAGCCACACATGCACTATGTCCCTGTGCCTGCTCCCCTGCCAGGGCCAGCGCAGCCTTGGTGCTGCCCCCAAACCTGGGGCTTAGAGGGCAGGTTGGGGCTCCACCAGCCTGTGCCCCCCTGTCTCAGAGGTGGGGTGTATGTGGTGGTGGGGTGTTGGCTCCCCGGGATCTCGTGCCCTTCGGAGAGGCTGGTGGGGAGCTGAGTGGGAGGGTGGCAGGCGCCCCTAATGCCGGCGTGGGGCCGGGCGGCAGTGAGCTGTCCCTGCAGTGGAACCTGCTGTCCCGGCACTGCAGCACCGACCGGAGCAGCTCCATCGGGAGCATGGAGAGCCTGGACCAGCCCGGCCAGGCCTACTATGAAGGGGACCCCTCACCCATTGACCAGGGCATGTACCACAGCAAGCGGGACTCAGCCTACAGCTCCTTTTCCGCCAGCTCCATCGCCTCTGACTGCGCCCTCTCCCTCCGCCCTGAGGAGGCCACCTCCATCGACTCCGGCCTTCAAGGCTCCTGCAAGCCCCCCGATGGGCGCTACCTGACCACAGGGGCTGAGCCACCCACCAGCCGGCACCTCGAGGCTTGGCGGGCACCCGTGCCCCCCCAGCCCCCTGTCAGGAGGGACAGCCTGCGGGCAGCCCTGGCTGGCGGAAGTGACAGGCGCCGAGTATCAGTGTCGGTGGACATGCTGCACGCCAAGGGCCGGTGGATCTCTGACACCTTCCTCTGCCAACGGGACAGGGAGGCAGAGGCGGTGAGCGGGAGGATGCCGGCACCGTACCCCATGAAGGACCGACTCTCTGCTGACCAGTATTACATGCTGAGCTCCCACCCCGACCGGTGCCCGACTGAGCCACTCCTGGGGGACAGTGAGGAGCCTGGTGATCAGCTGCACCCGGATGGCGATGTACACCGATTGCCGGATGCTGGGGCAGCAGGGGACAACCTGTTGCTGTCCCCACTCAAGGGCCACGTGCTGCACCGGCACAGCGCTCCTGAGCAGCTGCTGGCCTCCCAGCTCCGCTCCCTTCAGGTGGGCACTGGCAGCGGGCGAGCCTCACCAGCCCGCGACGGGCACCGCTGGACCCATTCCCCGCTGCATCCTGAGGGCAGCCAACTGGGGGCCGCCCAGGACCCCCTGCTCTGCCCAGAGCCATGCTGCCGCCTGCCGCCCTGCCGCTGCTGCCCCGAGCCACAGCGAGCCTGCGAGCGGGACAGGCCGGGGGCCAGCCCAGCACGCGGCACCGAGGGTCCGGCAGAGGAGGAGAGCCGGGTGGGGGGCCGGCGGGCTGGGGGTCCTCCACACCGCTCCGCACAGATGCGCCGCCGCAGCGACCGCTTTGCCACCAGCCTGCGCAATGAGATCCAGCGGCGCAAGGCCCAGCTGCAGAAGAGCCGGGGTCCCGGTGCCCCAACGCCTGCCGAGGAGCCGGTAGAGGAGGCGGAGGAGCCCCCCGAGGGCAGCGTGCTGGCCGAGGGACCCCACGCCCCAGTCAAACGGCTCAGCCCTGCACCGAGCGAGGACAGTAGGAACCCCAGCCGCTCAGGGGACCGGGGCATCCCCACCCCTGAGCCGCTGCCCGTCCCCAGAGGGCCCCCGTCCCCAGAGCGGGCGATGCCGACAGGCCAGGGCCGCTGGCGCTGGTCCCCGGAGCGTAAGCTGCAGCCGCAGCACTTGCCCAGCCCCAGCGAGCTGGAGGGCTATGGCCAAGGGCCAGCGGCCCCCAGCTCCCCACCACGGGGCAGCGACGAGGCCATTCTCCTGCCCTTCGCCGACCGACGCCGGTTCTTCGAGGAGAGCAGCCGGCCGCCGCCGCCCCGGCATGGCAAGCCTCCAGTGAGCGATCCCGGTGCCTTCCAGCCGCCCGGCCCTGAGCACCAGGACCCTCGCCGCCTCTCCGTGGACCAGCCGTATGGCCCCGCATCGCCCAGCCGCCCCGGCTCTGCTGGCCCTTACGGCGAGTGCTGCCGGGAGCAGCCCCCTTGCTACAAGCCTCTGGCAAGGCCAGGGGCGCTGGAGTACCTGCGGGGCTTCTCCTACCCCTATGGGGTTCCTCTGCGTCCCGAGCCCTGCCGCTATTGCGGGGGGGACCTGTGCCCTCCACCACTGCTCCGTGGGCATGCCTGCCGCTGCCACCCGCAGCCTTGGGCGCGCTACCCCAACTGCTGCTGCCCAGCCCCACGACCCGGGCGGGAGGAGAGCGATGCCTGGCCCCCCCGGAGAGCTTTCGCCCCGGTGAGTGACACCCCAGAGACTGTGCCAGGGAGCAGCACCCACACCGCCCTGCCCCCTGGGAGCATGACCCTGGGTTGGGGTGGGGGGTACTGTGCCCACGGAGGACCCTGCAGACCCCCTGCATGCCTACTGTGCCTGGATGGGGGTGGGTTGGGAGGTGCTGGAGGGGGGGGTGCTGACCCTGCTTTCACACTGCCTCTCCGACTCCCACACAGGAATTTCCTCTGGATGAGTGGGAACCACCGGCAATAACGAGGAAAGCCAGCCAGTCCATCAGGTGAGCCCACACCAGGTGCTGGGATGTGCATGCCACTGGGTGAGGACCTCTGCCGCTGTGATTTTGATTGGTGATGCACAAAGCACCTCCCTTGACGCCCTGGCCACAGCCACGCTGTGCCTTGCAAAGTGGAGGGGTGTGCCACCTCGAACAAGCAGGTGCCCATGGCAGGGAGGGGTCCTCACCCATCCCCGGGCAGCTGGGGGCTCTCCAAGGGGCTGTGCCCAATGTGGGAGCACCAGCAGAGCCCGGGTTTTCCCCTCCAGCAGGGCTGGATGACTCCAGCTGGGGAAACTGAGGCAGGGGTGGGCATGAACTGCTGGGAGGGTGACTGTCTGGAGGGGGGTGGGTGCCCCCTTCTCTCTCCAGCGAGCTCTCCCACTACCAACTGGGCTTCCCAAGGCTTGGCTCCTTCCACCCCTGCTTTGAGAGTGCCGAGCCAGAGTGGCAACCCTGCTACCGGGCCACATCCACGCATGACCTCTCATGGGATGGAGACCGCCTGGCCCGCTCCCCCGAGAGTCCCCCGGACCCCCTGCCCCGCCCACTACGGGGCAGAGCCTTCTCTGAGAGCCACCTCAACCTGGAGCCTGCCAGTCCCCGGGGCCGCGACCGAAGGGACCTTCTCCGTGCCAAGCTGGACCCCCCCAGCATCCCCAAAAAGAAGGGTCCTCCACCTCCGCGCCCGCCTCCCCCCAACTGGGAGAAGTACAGGCAGCGCCGGATGTCCCAGCGCTTGCCAGATGATTCTGGGCACGGCTCTGCCTTCACGGCCACCCCAGTGCCAACCCGCAGCATGACTGAAGCTGTGCGCGAGCGGTCACAGAGCCTCACTGGGGAGCAGGGAGCCAGGTCCCGGGGTCATGCTGCTCGCCCCCCAGCCCCGCCGGGTGCCTGGCCTCGACCTGAGCCCCCCAGATCGTTCCGCAGGATGCCTGAGCCCGATGCTGGCAGCGCAGAGATTTGCAGGCAAGTGCCGCCATGGCGTGGGGGTGGGAGCGGGCTGTGGGCACAGCCTGGGCACAGGGTGGCTTTTGGAGCCATGTGGTCCTTTGAACCCTGTATCAGAGCATCCTAATCCACCACATGGGGTGGACTGTGGGGTTTTCTCGGGATGGGGAGTGTCCCTGACCTCTTTCCCTGGGGTGGGTACAGCCCTGCTTGTCCCTGTCTCCCATGGGTGAGCAGGCGAGCTGACATGGGTGCCCCGGGCTGCTGTCAGCAGGGCGGCGGGGTCCGGGGAGGAGCAGCCGAAGGTGAAACACCCCTGGGAGGTGGAGGAGCAGCCCCAAAGGCTCAGCCAGAACCCGGAGCGGGTCTGGGTCAGTCTCCGTGGGGTGGGTGAGTGCTCCCTGCCCCTGCGCGGTGGCCCTGGCCCTGCCAACCCAGAGGCACCCAAGCCCAGCGCTGGAGCAGCAGAGGTGGTGAGCTGCCAGGGGGGCCGGCCCCAGCCCTGCCGTGTGGATTCGGAGGAGCTGCTGTGGGACGTGGCGGGCAGGGACCGCTCCCTGGCCAGCATCCTGGCCCTCTCGGCTCCCCTTGGCCCCACCACCGAGGCGATGGGTGAGCTGCTGGTGGAGGAGCGGCAAGCCTCGCAGGAGCGTTTCCAGCAGGACTGGTGCCTGGAGGCCCTGGCGCAGGACAGGTAGGGCTGGTGTGGTACCAGGCAGCATGCCGAGACCAGCTGCACCCCGCTGCCCCCGGCACTAAGCCCCTGTCCCCACAGGCAGGGTTTTGAGCCCATCTCACCACCCCCCATGAGCACTGCCAGCTCCACTTCCTACCCTGTGTGTTACGGTGCCGCAGTGGGCAAAGCCGAGCCGCTCAGCAAGGTGAAGGAGCTGCCAGAGGTGGTGGAGGGGAGCTCAGAGGATGATGAGGAGGAGGTGGACCACGAGCTGGTGGAAAAGAAGGTAAAGTGGGCACTATGGGGCATGATGCCGTTGGGGTTCCTCACTGCCATTGCCAGTTGTTCGCAGGGACTGGGGGCACTGCCAGATGCTTATGGGAAATGGGGCATCACGGGAACTAGGAGCATCGCCAGATGCTTACAGTCTGTGGGGCGCAGTGCAGCATGGCACCCCTGCACCTGCTGGTCTGCTGGTCCCAAGAGGTGGTGGCTCCAGTTGCCCCTGACTCCTTCTCTCTGGCAGGTGCAGCTGATCGAGAGCCTGAGCCGCAAGCTGGCGGTGCTGCGAGAGGCGCAGCGGGGGCTGCAGGAGGACATCAGCGCCAACGGGGCGCTGGGCGAGGAGGTGGCTGCCCGCCTGCAAGCCCTCTGCACCCCGGGGGAGTTTGACAAGTACCGTCTCTTTGTGGGTGACCTGGACAAGGTGGTCAGCCTCCTACTCTCCCTCTCGGGGCGCCTGGCCCGGGTGGAGACTGCCCTGGGTAGACTGGGGCCACATGCCTCTGCTGAGGACAAGGTGGGCATGGTGCAGGGGGGCACCTGCGGGGCATCGGGACCCCCTGCCAACGCTGCCTTTCTTGCCCACAGGTGGCCCTGCGGGAGAAGCAGCGGCTGCTGGTGGCACAGCTGGAGGACGCCAAGGAGCTGAAGGAGCACATGGGGCGGCGAGAGGAGGCGGTGGGTGCCATGGTGGCACGGTACCTGCCCCCTGAGCACCTCCAGGACTACCAGCACTTCGTCAAGATGAAGTCAGCCCTCATCACTGAGCAGCGGGAGCTGGAAGAGAAGATCAAGCTGGGCCAGGAGCAGCTCCGGTGCCTGCACGAGAGCCTCGGACAGGCCCCCAAGGGCTGCTAGCCCCCTCCCCAGCCTGCCGCCAGGACCCTGGCTGTGGCCTCAGCTTGCTGCCAAAGCGGATGTGGCCCCTCGGGGGCTCTCCCTGTGTCTGTCTGTCTGTCCAGCCCCTGCTTTTTATTTATTTTTCCAGTTTACCAAGCAGAGCAGCGGGTGCTAGTCCAGGTGCTGGCAGGGGGGGTCATGCCAGACAGCTGCCCTGGGCTTTATGGCCACCCAGCACTGTGTGGCCCAGCCAGGACCAGCTGGACAGATGCTGCCATCTCCTTGGCTCTTCCTGTGCGCACGGGGTTGCCTCCACCTTGTCCTGGACACCGGTGCCTAATCCCACAGCTGATGCTGCACCATATGCCTTAACCACCCCCCAGCTGCCCCGGGGCATCCCCACGCAGTGCCTGGAAGGGTTAAACTACCCTCACCCTCCATCCCGTCTGTTTGTCCAGCTCTGTCCATCTGTCCGGTGGGAGCTGGAGGAATTTCAGCCCCCGGCATCCTCTTCCTCTCCATTGTGTCCAAAACAATGGTCCTGGCCAGTGGGTTGTTAACCCACTCCCTGCCGGCTAGAGGCACTGCAGGGGGCTGAAGTGGATGCTGGTGGGTGCTGTGCACCCCTCTCCCGCGGGACACTGTGGTGGGTGCCCCTGGGACGGTGCCCTGCTGGAGGATGGGGTGCTGGGAGCAGAAGACCAAGGGGTGCAGGTACTCCCTGCCACCAGTGCTGTGGGCATGGGAACCACCTGGCCTCATTCAGCCCTTGCCTCCAGCCTCTGCCCTGGCACCGAGAGGTGTTAATAAACGGGGTACCTGTCCCGCTCCTCTGTGCTGCTGCAGCCCCAAGTAGCACTTAGACCTCGGGTTCACCCCCACCAACACCCCTCTGTCCCCACGGGATGGGAAGGTGCCTTGATGCTGATTTTGCACAGTGGGTTTCATGCAACCGGCAGCAGCTTGGGGAAGGGGGGTGTGTGTGTTTTGTTTTGGGGCGGCAGGGTGGGCCCCAGCGGCTTTGGGGGTGGCCGCAGCTGGACAGCCCAGCGCAGGGCGGCGGCAGCGGCCATGCCCGCCTGCTCAGCTGCCCCTCTGCGGAGGCTGCTCCCCCCAGAGCCCCCACCCGTTGAACACTACACCCCACTCCTGCTGTCCCTGCCCCGGGGTGGTCCCCGGCAGGAGGGGGGTCCCCATCCCAGCCACCCCCGTTTCTGCCCAGGGACGCTCCCCCTCGCTGGGGGCCGGGGGTCGCGCCGGTCACCGTGCCGGGGCTGCCCCGCCGCGGCCTCG
>VZZY01002855.1:69799-95840 GCA_013400335.1 Eurystomus gularis
CCCGGCCCGCCCGCAGCCCCCGGGGCGCGCAGGGATGCGCGGGCAGATGGCTTCCCCCGCATGCGGGGAGCCCCGCGCAGCCCTCTCCATCCCACCCACCCCACCCGCAGCCACCTGCCTGGGCCCGGCGACCCTCGGGGGATGCTCCTAGCCCTTCCCGGCTGCCGGAGCAATGCGGATGGTGGGAGGCAGCTGCTGCTTTTCATGGAGACCCCCCCGTCTCCTCCCACCCCGGCCACTGAGGGCAGCCCAGCACCCTGGGGATGGGCACCGCGGGGGGGGCTGGTGCAGGCTGCGGCAAGGGAGGTGCACCCCAGTGCCAGGGCGTGGGGTGGCCGCAGACTCCCACGATGAGGAGAGGGATGGGGCTGGGGTGCCAAGCAGGGTGAGGAAGAGTTGGGACACCGAAAAAAGGCAAGGAAGGAAAACTTTGCCTGCAAGGAAGCCACCCTGCGTGGCATTCCTGGGCGAGGAAGCACTGGCTCTTCTGATTTCCAGGATTGCACCTCCCAGCTGGCAGAGCCATAGAGGGTGAAGGGCCGTGCACCCCCTTTCAGGGCTCTTCCTTCACTCCCGTGTGTCCTTGTGCTCTCAGGGCTGTCACAGAAGGCTGCGGAGCCCTGAGCAAAGCCAGGTGGGAAGATGGCTGAGAAGCTGGTGCCCGGGGACCTGTTCCTGAGGAAGACCCGGGAATCGGTGTCATCCCTGGACTCGGACAAGCTGGCACCAATCTCACCTGAGGCAGGCGGCGAGGAGTCCTCCGACAGTGAGGGCGAGCAGGAGGACAGTTCCCACAAGCTAATCCGGAAGGTGTCCACCTCGGGGCAGATGAGGAGCAAGGTCAGAGGCACGGGGGCCTGGGGTGAGGGGTGTGGGGTCCCTGCTGGGAACGAGACAGGGGGATTTTGCCTGCTCTGGAGTGTAAATCAGTGCCAGGCACTTGCTGCTTGCAGACCCGACCCAGCCAGTGCCTGGGGCAGTGCCAGGAGGGGTCTGGACCCTGTGCCCTGCAGAAGGGCACATGGAAAAGTGGCAGGGTCAGCATCGATCCCCTCGGGCTGTGGGGCATGGATTTTACCCCACTAGTCGGGGACAGGATCATTCCCATACCCGAACTGCCCCCCACAATTGCTTTCATCCCATGTTTGTATCCCCTGGGTTCCCCCCATCTGCCTGTGCGAAAACAGGGCTCTTTTCAGGAAGGATCTGCCCCATGGTGCTCTGGGGGTGAGATTTAGGGTCATCGTGCTGCTCTAGGCTCCTGAGATCCCACACCCCACTGCAGGCACCACGTGTGCAGGGCCTGGTGGGTGGCAAAATGGAGTCGACATCTTTCCTGGCGCCCCAGATTAATTTGGCTGTGCCAGCTCCCCCGCGGGCCCTATTCCTGCAACCTTCTGTCGCGGTCAGGCGCGCAGAGGTCGGTTCACCACACCTTCTCTAGATCCAGTCCCTCGTGGTGGTTTGCTGGGTGGTTGGGGACACCTTTGAGGTCAGACATGACACTCTTTTGCCTCCTGGCCGTTGGCATGAGGGCAGCTTTGGGGGGTGTGTGTGTGTGTGCAGCTTGCTTGGAGGAAGTGATTTTGGTAGGACCTACAGAAATATGGAGTGTGATGCTTTCTGGCCAAACAGGAGCTGGTGGACGTAGGAGTCCTCGGTGGGGACGATGAAATGGCCAGGCACCTCCTGTCTGAAGGGCAGGGAGAAATAACCTGGGCTGAATGGCTAGGTGGGAAGCAAGGAGTGGAGGAGGTTTGGGGGGGTGCTTTGGGGAGGGGTGATGCCAGCACGACGCGGGGAGAATGCTCTGCGGGATGTGCCGGGTAAGCAGTCCGTTTGCATCCACCTCTCTGCTGCGGGACGGAGGTGGTGGGGCGGTGTGAGTCAGGGCAATGCCTGCGGTGCTGGTGGGCACGCGGGGGCTACTGTGCCGTGGCGGGGACCCTCGCCCTGGGGCTGTGCCAGAAATCCCCCTGCAGCCAGCTTCCAGCCCCAGCCGCCCCTCCGTGGAGATCTGGCGGCCGCGCTGCCCTGGGGAGGGGGCACAGCTGAGGAAACACTGTGGGGGTGATGCAGTTGCGGAGCAAGGGGCTGCCCTGGGCTCTGATGTTGGGTGCTGTAGGCACGGAGCGAGGCAGTGGGGATGGGGCAGTGTGCTGGGTTGGGAGGTAGCTCGGGGCTGCTCGGGGCTGGGACAAGCTCCCGTCCTGCTGGCCCAGGCCTGGCTGTTGTGCCAAGCCTGGTGCACTGGCACAAGGGGGGCAAAGGCCGTTTGCCCAGGGGTGTGGAAGTTGCATGCTCCCAACTCGGCACTGTGGGGTTTTCCCATTTGGCAGGAGAGAGTTCTGGGGCAGGAGGCACTTGGAGGGGGCTCTTGCCAAGTCCCTCTGGCTGCTCAAGGAACATGCCAGTTTCTACTTCTTTGGAGCAGGCTGGCACCTTCTCTGCCCGCTCCGACCTGGCTGTCAGGTGGGTGCCAAAGGCTGTGCCAGGGCACAGGGTGCTGTGTGGAGGGCATGGTGGGAAGCCAGGCCGATGGGCAGGGTGCTGGGGATGCTTAGTGCTGTGCGTGAGCCCTCAGCACCCTCCCAGAGGGGTGACAGGAGCCGCTGGAGTTTGCCATGTGGCATTTGCCGTTCTGGAGGGGTTTGCCGTGCTGCGGAGCACGGGGGATATTGCAGGGAGTTGTCAGTGCCGGGAAACCTGAGAGAAAGGGGTGGATGGCTGGGCTGTGCCTGTGTCCTGCTGCAGCACGGACACACGAGCGTGCCCTGAGCCCCCAGCCCCGATGTCAAAGCCCCTCCGTGCCATCAGCCGGTTCCCTTGCTGGCTGACAGGCTTCGTGTGAGGAAAGGCTGAGCTGCCAGCTCCCCGCCCGCCGTGGCCACTGCCCGCATCCTAGCTGGCGTCGGCAATTAGCCATGCAGGAGGTGATGCTGCACAGCGTGCTGGCGAGGCAGGCGGCTGATGGATGGGCAGGCAGAAAGGACGCAGCTGGGTTAATGGCCCACGGAGATGGGAGAGAGGAGAGAGGGTGAGAGCCAGGCAGGTGCTGGAGGGGGGCCATGCGTGCATCCCCCCCAGACCTAAGTGTTTTCAGTATTGGGTTCAGGGTTTTCCCTGAGGATCCCTTTGCCTTGGTCTGGATAGGCAGGACCATGCTTGCCAGCCTGACTCCTTGCTGGATGGGCTCTTTCTTTCCCTATGGAGATGAGGATTTTGGGATGTGATTGCTGCTGCCGCCCAAGCTGGGCTGTCCCTGGGTCACAGCTGTGCTGTGGCACACATGCTGCCTGACCCTCCATCTGTGGCTGCAGTCATGGCAGGCACCTTTCCAAGCTGCTTCGACACTGCTGTGCACCCAAGCAGGGTTGGGATGGCGGGGGGGAACCATTGCCTGCACCCCAGAGGCAGGGGCAGGTACCTAATTAGCACACAGTTAATGAGGGAGGGAGAATCTCATGCCAGGGCTGCAGCTCCTGAGAAATAACTGGGTTAGCATCAGGGAGACGGGCAGACTGGCCTACTTGTTGGCCGTTGGTGGTGGCTGGGGTGCTTGAGGGGCTCCACCACTGCCCACTCACACTGACTGGTCCCTGGTGATGGGGGTGAGCAGCTTCCCCCATGCCTGGTTGTTGTCCCACCCCATGGGGACAGGAGTGGGTGAGGAGCATTTTGGGATCCGTTGAATCCTTCCTGATCACTGCTTCCTATTCCCATCGCCCCCCCAAAATGCCTGTTCCCCCAATCCCCTCCACAGACCTCCCCATCAATCACATCTCCTTGCTCCACACCCCCGGCTTGGCTTTGTCCGGGCTGTAATTGCGGGGCGCCCCGTGGGGCGCTTTGTGCCGGCTTCGGCACGGAGGCGGTGAGGCCATTGTGCTCGGTGATAATGGCAGCTGCCAGGCGCAGGCGTCCCCGCCGGGCTGAATGGCCCCAGGATGGATGGGGTCTTGCTGCGACCACCTCCTCCTCCTCCTCCTCACCACGGCCAGGGCTGCTTGTCGCCTCTGCCAGGTTTTGGGAGCACAAGGACAGAGTGGAGGGGGATGCTGTGCTGCACCCCAGTGCTGGTCCCCTTGGGGCTGGGCACAGAGGGAAGGGGCAATGGGAGAGGAGGGGGGACCAGCTGCAGGGTGCACCAAGACATTTGAGGTGCTGGCAAACAGGAGCAGGGGGAGCATCCTGCTGGCATGGGCCAGGGGCTCAGCTCCTGGCGCTGCCTTGGCACGGGCTTTCCTGGCAGCTCAGCGGAGGCGGGGAGCGATGCAGCAGCTCTGCTTGGTTCAGCTCTGGCTGCAAGGAGCTGCAGCGAGTGACTGGTCCTGGGGTCCTTGCACCAGAGCTGGGGAGCTGCAGGCACCAAGGTGGGCAGGGGAGGGGTGGATGCCAGAGGTAGGAGCATTGCCCGTGAGGCGGGCACCGTGGGTACAGCCACAGCAGGTAGGGGCATGACTTGTCTGCCCTTTAGGAAGGGGGATCATGCTCCCAAATTCCTGATGCTGGGGTAAATCACAGCTGCCCGGTGGGAGTAGGGGACCCACCAGCATCCTCCTGGGGGGCCTGGAGGAGGTCAGTGGGGTTACTGGTAGCCTGAAGGACGAGTACTCCTGGTCCTTGCTGGAGGCACTGGGCACCCTGCAGGCTCCGGATGCCCCAGGGATGGAGTGAGCAGCGCCTGTGGGCGCAGGGGTGTTGGGACAGCTGCAGGGGGCTGCAGGGCCAGGCTGTGGGGAGGGCTGCCTGCCGAGGGCCAGATCCTGGCAAGAAGAGAAGGAAAGCAAGGTAGGGCCCCTGGGGCCAAGCCTGGAAACCTCCTTCCTGCACTGGGAGGGTGGCACATGGCTCCTGGGCAGTGCATCCTCCTGTCTTGACACTGCTGAGGGACTGGAGCATCTCTTATATGGGGAGAAGCTGGGACAGCTGGGACTGTTCAGCCTGGAGGGGAGGCTGGGGCTGGGGTGTCCTCAGCGGTGTGAATAAATATTGGAAGAAGAGGGTGCAGTGAAGAGGGAACCTGGCTCTTTTCATTGGTGTCCACCGGTGGGACAGCAGGCACAGATGAAAAAATAGAAAATTGCATCAAAACACAAGAAAACACTTTTTCTACTGTGAGAGTGGTCAAACACTGGCACAGGCTGCCCAGAGAGGCTGTGAAGTCTCCATTGTGGCAATGGGGATCCAGATCAGACCTCACAGGTTGAGTATCCTCATGATCCTGGGCAGCTCCAGGGGACCCTCCCCCTGGGCTCCATCCCCAAAGCTCCCCACCAGCCCCAGGCACACCATGACCAGCCAGCACAAAGCCCATCTCCACTCCAGCCATGCCTCGCATTGCTCCCAGGCTGGTGAGGGGACTGACCGGTCACTGCGTCACCCCCCTCAGTGGAACTATACCACAGGGCACGGTGAGGCTGCCTGGCCCCATCCCTGCTGATGAGGCTGCAGCAGGGCAGGGGAGGCTGGGCTTGTGCTCGTTCATCAGGGCTCGCCAAGCTGCTGCCTGGGGTGTAAAGATAGCCCCAGTGTTGCCAGCCGGATGTTTGTGAGGTTTCTCAGATGCGCTGCCCTCTCCCCGCTCACATTTTCCATTTTGCAAGCACCGCTGTCACCCGTCAGCGGCTGGGCAGGGTGGGTGAGCTGCGGCCGTGGCCGCCGGTACCGGGGCACGGGGGGTGGGGGGGACCAGCACGGGGCGGCTGGCGTGGGATGCCTGCCAGCGGGATGCTCAGGGACTGATGTGGCTGTAGGTAGGGAAGCACAAGCTCATTTCTAAAAAGCAGCTGAAGGTCATGACTGCTGGAGGATGAGGTGGAGGGGGAATTGCTCTTCATCTGGGGGCTCCTTCCCTCGTTCCTCTTCTCCCCATTAATCCTCCATCCCCTTTCAATGGCCTGAGTGGTGCTTTGTGGCACCACGTAATGGCATGTCAGAACCGATGCTGGAATCTCCTTTCAAGGATCCCCCCCAGCACTGGGAAGGGGGATTTGGGGTCCTGCAATGGCAGTAGGCTACATCCTCGGGGAATGTGGATGCAATTCATCCAGTGGGGCTGTGGCAGCCTTGGGCGCCGAGCCCCCCATCTGCCTGCTCCCGGAAGAGCTCTGCCGTATCGCAAAGCCTGATAAGGTTTCCAACCGACTGCAACCCGCAGGGTGTCCAGCAGATGCTGTCAGCCCTGCAGCCAGGCTGTTTGCAGGGCTGACGGCTCTCCCCTGCTGTCCTGGCACCCACTAGCTTGGGATGGGGGATGAGCTCTGACCTGTCTGGACCCTGGCACCTGCCCGGCAGGCTGCTGCATTTGGAGGAGGGTGGCTGCCTGGGATGATGCTGGTGCAATGCAGGTCAGTGTGTTGGCGGGCATTCGGTCCCCTCTCCTCCTCCTCCCTTGGCATTGTGTTGCCATGGGGCCAAGCAGATACCATCAGGAGTGGCGTAGGGCTGCAAGGTGGGTGGGCAGCCAGTGTGGTGCCCACCAGCCATATGTGCCAGCATTCTGGAGTAACAGCCTTCCTGGCTCTTCGCCAGCAGCTCCTTCGCTGTCCAAGCTGATGCCAGCAGGAGAACCCTCCCACCCCAGCTGTGGTCAAACCTGCCTGCACTGTGGGCTCTTAATGGGGATGGCAGTGCTAGAGCTGGGAGGAGTGGGGGTTCAAAGCAGTATCCTGGGGTGCTGCCATGGGGCCGAGGAAGAGCCAGCATTTTGTGATGCACCTTGGCCTGGAAGAAGCCCCACTGAGGTGCAGTCTTGGAGGGAGGTGAGCTCCCCCCGGGCTGTACTTGAAGCCCCCTTGCCTCTGCTGAACACACAGCCAGTCCATGGCGTGATGGCCCCTGGGGACCAGCCCAGTCCTGGTGGGGAACGTTGCCAGTGGTTGGACATCCTCCCAGGACTACTTTTAGCTGTGTCCCTTCCGAGGCCCTGGTGCCTCATGCCCTGCACCAGCTGTGGCTGGGCTGGAGGTGGCAGTTTCTCCTCAGACCCTGGGTGGCTTTGTTGCCTTTGCCTCTCCACCCTGTGTCTCTGGGACACCCCTGGTGCTGGGCATATTCCAGCTGGTGCTGAGCCCCACGGGCTGGAGAGAGCAGAGAGGGTCCCCAAGATGGGGCAAGGGGTGCTGAGGCAGAGCCCTGCAGAGGGGAGCTGGCCTCGGACTGGTGGCCAGGCAGGTGGCACATTGCTCTGGGCATTGTCATGCCGTGCTGCCACTCCTATTGCAGGGACAGAGCCAACGCTGGCTCTGTTGTGGCTCCTGCGGCGCTGGCTGGGGCTCACCAGCCAAAAGACTGCGGTTGGGGTGAGTGGAGGGGCTAGGGCTGGGTTCGGGTTGTGGGTGGCATGTCCCACTTGGGGCTGTGCAGCATCCAGTACAGAGCTCCCACTGCGGTGTCAGTGGCTGTTGGTGTCCCCAAAAGCTCTCCGAGCAGAAGAGGAGAGGCTCCTGGGCTCTATTGGGTACATAATGGCCACTTGCTGTGAGTAATTATATTATTGTGGTCACCCGGGAGCCCAGGTTGGAGCTCAGGGGACGCAGCACAGTGGGGGTGCTGTCACCCTGGCATGCCTTGCCCGTTGTTCACCCAAAGTGCTGGCCTTCACCTTCCCCACCCCTTTCCTGTTTGTGAAGGGGAAATGATGGGCTTGCTCAATGCTGCCCGCTGCAGCACAGCCTGCGACCGCGTGGCCGGGCCTGCTGCTGGCCTTGGCCATCAGGTACCTCCCAGCTCTCCTGTCCCTAGTGCCAAATGCAGGGGTCCAAAACTGCTGAGCTGTGGGGGAGCTGCTCTTGGCACAGAGTGGCACTGGGTGCTGCTGGCTGAGACCCATGGACAAACTCAGGTGTGCATGGATGGCTCCCACCAGTGAGACCCCAAAACAGCCCTCTGTCATGCCAGCAGAGTGCGGGCAGCTGCATCGCGGTCCCTGGAAGGGCCGGGACTGTGACATCCTGGGGCCGGGTGATGCCTCTTTGCCACTGGCTGCCAGGAGAAGCTGCTGCAGTGGCTGGGGGTGTTTCAGATCTGTCCCTCTCTGTCCCCCTCTGTCCCCCCAGGCGGCTTCCCTGGATGCATTCTGCCACCCATCTGGAGCCAGGGAGAGCTGAGTGCCCGTGCCCCGCTGCAACGCTGGCTGTGGCCCCTGCTGTGGTAGCCCAGAGCTGCCATCACAGACCTGTCTCTTCTTCCTTCTCATCACCCCATTCTCCTGCTCCTCACCATCATGGGATCCCCCACGCTGCTCCTCACCACCACACGCTGCCTATCCTTTGCAGTAGAGCGGTGAGAGCAGCAAACCCAGAGCCTGTGCCTGCATCCTCCGTGTCCAAACATGAGGTGGAAGTGGTGTTTGTGGCTGGATGCCCCCTCACTGTGGCAGGACCTTGCCCTGTCCCCTCCTGATGTGGAGGAAGGACTGCTAGGGTGCATGGTTAGTGTGTGGAGTTGTGGGTCGCAGCTGGACCCCCCAAAAGGCTGTGGTCCTGTTGCTGCCCTGCAGCCTGGGCTTGGGGCAGCTCTGGGCTCACCATCTCCTCTGCGTGCTCTCGCAGCCGAGAGGCTGGGGGGAGGACGTGGTGGGTCCTGGCACTGGGGACACCAGCCCTGTTTGAACCTGCAGCAACACTCAGCATGAGGACAACTGTGGCTAAACCTTGCAGCAGTCCCGGTGGGGCAAAGCATTGACAGGGAGCGATAAAGGCTTGAAACATCCCTCTCCAAACTTGGTGAAAGAGAGCTGGGGACATCCTGGTGCATGCACTGGAGGGCTTGTGGAGGGGGTCATGCATCTGGGGGAGTCGAGGCTCCGGGAGCACAGATTTGGTTTCTTTGTGACCTTGGAGGCTCCTGCTACTCCTGGTGCTCTGGCCATCTCATTCAGAGCCGCGGGGCAGTGGGTTAGTGCCGAGCCAGCGGCCGGTGTGTTTGCAGACTGGTGGGCACCTGGGTGCCATCTCTTGTAGGACACAGGCTGTGGACACTCCGCACAGGAGTGTGGAGCCCCGGGGCTGTGGCTCTCTCATGATGCCCTCAGTGCCCAGTACTAATGCGCCGTTAAATGTGCCTTGTCGCTGTGCGCCGGGATCTGATACAACCCCTGTTGCGGCTAATTGGAGAGGAGCAGCTGAATGGGGCTGCCGGCGGTGTTTAAAGAAGATACAATCAAAGATTAGGCAGTGCCAGAGCATCTCTGCCACCCTGCTCGGCACAGGCTCGTAGCCACGTTGAAAACACTAATTAATTGAGCCTTGTAAACACCGCTGCGAGGAGGGTAAATATTGGCAGGTGCTGCAGATTGGGGGGGGCAGAGGACGGGCAGCCAGGCTGCAGGGATGCTCTGCCTGCCGCGGGCTGCCCTCGGGTCGAGGTTGTCCCCGCCAGGGGCTGTGGGGGCCAGGAACGGGTGGCCGCATCCTGGTTGTCTGCTCCTCGACCCAGCAAAGGGGCTGGGGCCGCAGTGCCTGGGTAATGACACCTCCAGGATGCAGTCCCGGTGGCTCTGGGGCATTGATGTCCCCTGCAAGTGAGCTCTCCTGGCCCCAGCTCTGCTCTTGGCTTCTGAGAAGCTGCAGCAGGTCAAGGATTTCCTGGGTGCTGCTCTGGGGCTGGAGAGGAAGGGACTGGCAGTGGTGGCTCTGCACTGCTGGAGACCCCCAGCCGTCAGCACTGCTGTGCCAGCACCATCCTCCTGGCTCACAGGAAGTGCGCAATGCCCAGGGCGTGGTGGGCAATGGACATAATTTACTCTGCTACATACAGCACGATGTGAACCCCAGAATGTCCTGGCCGTGTTCCAGGCAACCCATAGCTCCTGGGGACCCAGGGACTGGTGTCACTGGAGGGTTGTGGGGGTGGCTTTGGGGGCCCTGGGAGCTGTGGGAGCTTCACAACCCTGTGGTCTCTGCAGAAGAGTGTGAAGGAGGGGCTGTTGCTGAAGCAGACGAGCTCCTTTCAGAGGTGGAAGAGGCGGTACTTCAAGTTGCGGGGCAGGACACTCTATTATGCTAAGGATGCCAAGGTAGGCTGGGGGAGCTTCCAGCATTCTCAGTCGGGGGCACTGAAGCCTGCAAGCCTGGGGAGGAGCCCAGAATCCCTGCCTGGTGGACTGGGGCTCTGGTTTCTCCCTCACAGTCCCTGATCTTCGACGAGGTGGACCTGTCTGATGCCAGCGTGGCCGAGACCAGCACCAAGAACATCAACAACAGTTTCACGGTGAGGGAGGTGCAGGGCTGCCTGCTGTGCCCCTTCACCTCAGCACCTCGCAGGGAGGCACCGCAGAGCCCCCCTCCCCATAGACCTGTGGCCTCGTGCTGCTGGAGGTGGCATCTGTGGCGGTGTGCCTGGGTTTGCTGGGGGCTGGCTAGCCACAGTGTGGCCTTGCAAGGGCACGTGGGGACATGGTGGCTGTTGCAGGTGATCACGCCATTCCGGAAGCTCATCCTATGTGCAGAGAACCGGAAGGAGATGGAGGACTGGATCAGTGCCCTGAAATCTGTCCAGAAGTGGGAGATCCATGAGGTGACGTGGGCAGGGGGCTGCGTGGGTGCTCCTCTGCGAGTGGGTGCCCCTGAGAAGCCGGGGGTGCCTTTGGGTGCTGGACAGGAGCTGCTGGCCTTGGTGCAGCCCTGTGGGGAGGACAGGGGCTGGGAGTGGGGCTGGGAGGACTCAGAGTGTCTAGGAGGGCAGGAGTTCTAGCCGGGGGACCCAGGAGACTGACGGGTCGGAGCTGTGCCCCTGGCAGGCCACGCAGTTCAACATGGAGCACTTCTCGGGCATGCACAACTGGTACGCCTGCTCCCACGCCCGCCCCACCTTCTGCAACGTGTGCCGCGAAGCCCTCCCGGGGGTCACCTCCCACGGGCTCTCCTGTGAAGGTCAGTGCTGAGGTCCTGCTGGGGCGGTAGGCTGGGGCTGGGACTTGAGCAGGGGACTCCCTCCAACACTGGCTTGGAGCAGGAGGGATGCAGGGTGATGCCCACCAGCTTCCATCACCAGCCACGGAGGGGCTGGGGACCAGGGCTGCACATCCCAGGGGCACTGTCCCCACTTCTCACCTGCTCCCCCCTGCACAGTCTGCAAGTTCAAGGCACACAAGCGCTGTGCTGTTAGAGCCACCAACAACTGCAAATGGACGACCCTGGCCTCCATCGGCACCGAAATCATCGAGGATGAGGATGGGGTAAGTACGGGAGTCCCCATGGGGGACCTTGGCAGGACAGAGCCGTGAGCAGAGTTGGCCTTGCTGTGCCCCAATCAGGAGCTGGGAGGTCCTGGCACCTGGCTGTCCCCTGCACCATGTGGCCTCTGGGCTTGGCTCTGTGGGGATGTGGCCTGGGGACACCTCCTCCACTACCCGGCATCAGGATCCCTTACTGCTCTCCAAGTGGAGCCACCCCAGAGCGTTTGCTGGGGACACCCCTGCCCTGCCCCAGGTGCTGGTGGCTGCAAGGGGCCAGGAGGCAGGGACGAGAGGAGTCCTGGCACTGCCTTGCCCTGCTGTGGGACATCATCCCCTGCCAGCCTCTTGCATGGTGCCTTCTGTGGGAAGGGGGTGGCCCAAGTCACTGTCCCCCAAGCAGCAGGGGTGGTGTGCCATTGGCGACTGCCCATCTCCACAGGTGGCCATGCCCCATCAGTGGCTGGAGGGGAACCTGCCCGTCAGCGCACGCTGCGCTGTCTGCGACCGGACCTGTGGCAGCGTCCGGAGGCTGCAGGACTGGCGGTGTCTCTGGTGCAAGGCCATTGTAAGGATGTGTCCGTCCCTGTCCTCCCCACCGCTGCACAGACAGCCCGGCCCCGTCTGGGTGCATTGCTGGGGAAACTGGGGCTGGGGGCTTTGGTGCTGCATCCCCTAGCTTTGCTTATGCACATGTCCCTGTGTCTCCAGGTTCACAGTGCCTGCAAGGAGCTCTTCGGCAAGAGGTGCCCGTTGGGCCAGTACAAAGTGTCCATCATCCCGCCTACTGCCCTGAACAGCATTGATTCGGATGGTGAGTCCTGGAGGGGGCACGGGGCTGGGCTGCAGGTGGGGGGACAGTCAGTTTGGGACAGGCCTTCGAGTTCCTCTGCAGGCTTTGACTTGTGGCACTGTGCCACTTGCTTTCCTGTGGGGCATTGGGAACACTGCCGTCAGTAGGTTCCAGAGCCAGCGCTACTCCCTGCTGCACCCTCAGATGAAGGCTGCTTGTTGCTTTTTGCTCTGCCCTAGGGCTGTGGCGGTGCCATGCTTTGGGGTTGCACTTTTTCCTTGCGTGTGGCTTCAGTTGCTCCTGCCAGACTTCCTCTCGTGGTGGTCCTGGTTCCTCTGTGCAGCACCAGCACTGAGCCCCTGCCTTGGGGTGCCCCCCGCTGCACCCCGGTGGTTCAGCACCTTGGAGGGCAGCATGAGGCCCTTACTTCTTTTATTTCTCAGTGTCTGAACCTCCACTGTTTTTTCAGCAGAGCACAGCTTCCCCTTGGCACGGGTGGCTGCAGGGTGCTAGGGGGAGAAGCAAAGCGCAGCTTGGGTGCCCCCCCCCCCGCCGTCTCCCTCACCCTCTCCGGGGGAGGCCCAGCTGGCCTCTGCTGAGCAAAATCTGTTCTTCTCCTCCGGATATTTCTTTCCTTGTTCTTTAATGATTTTCACTGCTCGGCACAGCCGGTGGCTCATCTGCTTCTCGTTACTCATCAGGATGCTGTCAGGGTAACCATCACGCAGCTTCTCCTCCAGCTTCAGAGCCGCGGCTGCTTGCGGCTGGGCCCCCGGTAGCATCTCTGCCCTGTGCCACTCACAGTGGCCTGGTCAACTGAGGCTGGCACGGCTGTGGGGCTGGCTGCTGTGGCTGCTGCCAAGCCCAGCTGGGCTCCGCTACCATGGGAAGCAGCCCGGCGAGACCTCGACTCCCTCCTCCTTCCGCACTGTCCCCATGGCGTACTGGTGCCGCTGGCAGCGGGCTTGGCTCCTCTGGCTGCCCACGCTCTGACTCAGCAGCCCCCACCCGCTGTTCTGCTTGGTGCATCCGCTCCACTCGCCGGGCTGAGAGCGCAGCTTGTGTGATGCCTGGGCTGGGCGGTGGCAGGCAGCGGGGATGCTGCTCCCCCTACGGTGGAGGCACCGGGGCTCCTGGTCGTGCCCCGCGGGCTCTGGGTGCAACGGCCACAGGGCCAGCGGCAGCAAGGGCTGGTGCTTTCTGTGCCGCGGCATTGCTGGCTCTGCAAAGGGAAGGAGCCAACGGGCACCGGCCTGTGGCCAGGGCTTGGGGATGGCCAAGATGTGCCTGAGGCAGGTGCCGGCTGCACGCCAGCGATTGATCCTCCTCTGCCTCGGGCACATTTCATTCCCCATCTCATTTCTTTAAAAGCCTGGTGCTGTCTGCCAAGCCTTCTGAGGCTTCTGTGTCGTCCCCACCCACCCCACCAAAGCCCGGGTAGGAGCAGGTGGCAGAACTGGGGGTGGTCATGCTGGCTGCCAGTGCCACCCCTGAGAGCACCCCCAGGTGGGACTGTGCCCCGTGCCCTGTGGTTTTGCTGGGTCGGTCCCAACTGGGCTTGTTGGTATGGTGAGGAACTGACCCTCTGGTGCGCCCACCACCGCTGCCCTTTTTGGGGTGGCAGGCCAGGGACAAGTGTCAGCTCGATGAAACAGTTTGTGCCTTCAGGGACAGTGATGGAGCAGGAACCTAACCTGGACCTGCCCTCACGCTAGCCATGCCCATCTCTCTTCCTATCCCCTCTCCCACTGCCATTGCTTACTCTTTCTCCCACCTCTCACCATACCATGCGCACCACAATCACTGTCCCTGGTCCCAGCACCCTACGGGTCGGGCACAGCATAGTCAGGGTGTCCATGTGGCCTCTGCCCTTCTAAGGTGTCTCCATCAGTGTCCTTGGGAGTGGGAGCTGAGGCTGGGGGGCTCATGCGCTTGGGCTTGCCACAGGTTTCTGGAAGGCCACCTGCCCCTCAACCTGCTCCAGCCCTCTCCTGGCCTTTGTCAACTCCAAGAGCGGGGACAATCAGGGTGTCAAGTTTCTGCGCAAGTTCAAGCAGTTCCTCAACCCGGCCCAAGTCTTTGACCTCATGAATGGGGGCCCACACCTCGGGTAAGTGCTGGCCTGGATGGCCCTGGCACAGTCCCGGTGGGCGCCCGGCACAGCCCCCAGCCCCTCTCTCCTGTCCCTGCCCCCAGGCTGCGCCTTTTCCAGAAGTTCTCCACCTTTCGGATCCTGGTGTGCGGGGGGGATGGCAGCGTGGGCTGGGTGCTCTCCGAGATCGACACCCTTGGCCTCCACAAGCAAGTGAGTGGGAGTGCCTGGCATCGCCGGCACAGGCTGGCACCATCCCCAGTGCCGGCACCCTCTGCAGCTGGGAGCCCCCCTGCATGCCCTGGGGTGCTGCAAGCGATGGGCACGGCAGGGCTGGGGTGTCGTGGGTGCCTCTGGGGGCTGCTCTGAGCCCCCTGACCCATCCCTCTCCCACAGTGCCAGCTGGGTGTCCTGCCCTTGGGGACTGGCAATGACCTGGCACGGGTGCTGGGCTGGGGCAGCCTGTGCGATGATGATACCCAGCTGCTGCAAATCCTGGAGAAGCTGGAAAGGGCCACCACAAAGATGCTGGACCGGTGAGCACAGCACGGGGCACGCAGCTCTCTGCTCCTCCCAGCCTCGGCACCCCTCGGGCAGCCTGTCCTCATCCCCTGGACATGTGTCCCTGTGCCGGGGTGCCAGGAGGTGGCAGGTCTCTGGTCTCTGCTTGGCAGGTGGAGTGTGCTGACCTACGAGGCCCCCAAGCAGTCCCCGCCGGCCCTGAAGGAGGAGGAGAATGGGGACTCCAACATCCAGGTGGGCACCATTTGGGACCGAGGGCTTGAGACGGGGGTGAGTAGGCTGGGGGGGGGAAGGTTCCCCTTCACCCCATCAGCCAGTTCAGGAGCACGCAGGGTGGGACTGCACAGGGAGAGGTTATGCCAGGGGTCCCTGGGGACTGGGGCTGTGAGGAGGCTGGCAGCTGGCCGTGTGCAATGAAATGAGGCTGGCAGGTCTCAGCGTGGCACATGCACTTGGGAGCAGACAGCAGGCCGAGGTGGCGCTGCCTGTTTTGGACTCTTCCATGTGCTCCTGTCAACCCCTTGCCTCAGTTTTCCTCCTGCTATGGTTGAGCATCCCCTCTGCCCGGCAGTGTGGGCACAGCCACCCAGGGGCTGGGGGACAGGCCGAGGAGAGCTGTTCATCCCTGCTCCAGGGCTGGCCGGGCAAGGCTCCATCCTGGAGTGCAGCCCCCCTGCAGAGTGTCACGGCTCCAGCTGTCCTCCCGTATCCCCTCCCAGGCCCAGATCTCCCACTATGCTGACTCTGTTGCCTTCCACCTGGCCAAGATCCTGGAGTCGGACAAGCACTCGGTGGTGATCTCCTCTGCAAAGTAAGGAGAGGGCTGGTGATGGGGGTGCCAGAGCCCACCCACCGGGCTGGGGGCATGTCCCCAGGGGCGCTGAGCCCCCCAGGCCAGGCTGTCTCCTGTCTGGCAACCAGCGGCTGCCGGCTGTGCTGGTGCCTGGCAGATAACCGTGGCAGTGCCCCTCTGGTGCAGGGGCTGTTATCCCAGCAGTCTCCCCAGCTGGAATCTGTGCCCAGCTGCCCCTGCCATGTCCTCTCCACCCGCCTGCTGCTTCCCTCGGCAGGTTCTTGTGCGGCACCGTCAATGACTTCGTGGCTGAAGTTGGCCGGGCTTACAAGAGGGCGACAGAGAACAAGCAAGAGGCTGAGCTGATGGCACGGAAGGTGGGTCGCAGGGGAGGTGGAAGGCTGCGGCGTGCTGGGTGGCACAGGCCTGGGTGGTGGGGGGCTGGCGGGGCCTGCTCTGGTGGCCCGTGCCCTTGCTGTGCATGCAGCAAGGTGTGCTGTGCAGGGGGTGCCCAGGGGTCCAGGGAAGCACCCAGCACTGGTGGGGGGCAGTGGCTTGTGCCAGGGTGCTGAGCATGGTAGGCATCCCACAGTGTGCCATGCTGAACGAGAAGCTGGACTCACTGGTGCGGGAGCTGAACGAGGAGGCTCAGGCCATCGTGGTCCCCGAGGGAATGGCACAGGCCACCCCTGCCGACACCAAGGACCAGGAGAAAGGTGGCAGCTTCAACCCCAGCCCTGTGCCTCGCATCTTCAAATCCAAGGAGCAGCTCATGCTGCGGGCAAACAGCCTGAAGAAAGCCCTGCGGCAAATCATTGAGCAGGCGGAGAAAGGTGAGGGAGTGTGGTGGGGGTTGGCAGCTCGCATGACACTGCAGCAGCCTAGCATGGGCTGGTGTTGGACCTGTGCCTTGGTTTCCCCCTCTGAATCCTTGGGGTGGCACCAGTGCTGGGCAAGCAAAGGGCATCAGCCCTTCTCTGGTGCTTGGCATGGCTGAGGGAGGTCCCCAGTGCAAGGCAGAGGTGCCACCCTGAGCCCTGCCTAGCACAAGGCTGGCCTGGGGAGGGGGCACAGGGCCATGGGGCTGCCCAGGCTCGGTCAAGCCCCTTTTTGCGTCCAGCTGTAGATGAGCAGAACAAGCAGACCCAAGCCTACCAGGGCAGCGTGGGCCCCAGCAGGAAGGACAGCTCAGAGGAGCTCAGCAAGGAGGAGGAGAAGCTCAGTAAGATGCCAGTGGGACATGTGGCTTTTTTTGTTGGGGAGAGGGCATGGGGTGAGTTATGGGATGGGCTCAGGGTAAGAGCCAGTTCAGCAGCTGCTTCATCTCTCCCTGCCCAGACTCCCGGCAGGAGACGATGACCACGTCTTCCTCCATTGTCCTGGACCGGCCAGACACCTTTGGCAGCTTGCAGTTCCCTGAAGATCCCAGTGCCCTGTGAGTCTGCGGTCTTGTCTGCCCCAGGGACCCTGGCCCACCCTTGCTGCCCATCACAGAGTGGGAGCAGAGCTGGGACCACGCTGCCTCTTGGAGATGGCTGCTGGAGCATTCTCTGCCACCAATGTGGCATCCCTGGTGCCCAGCCCTCCCTGGTCCGGCAGTGCCCGCATGTGCCTGGTGCAGCATCTCTTGCTGTCAGCCCCTTGGCCAGCACTGTGTTCATGCTGGCAGCCCTGGCTCCCCCCCCCGCCCAGTGCAGACAGGTGGGTGTTGCCATGGGCGTCCCACCGCATGGACCGAGGGGGCTCCAGCCATCCCTGCTGGCTTGGGTCAGGCTTCCCAGTGCAGATCCTTCCAGGAGCTCACACCACAGCTCCGGCAGCTTTTGTGCCCCATCCTTGGTGCCAGCGTAGCCCTAGCCCATGTGCAGCTGCTGCCCAACCCACCTGTCCTGCCTGCCTGCCTCTTTCAGCCACTTCTCAGAGAAATGTGTCATGAATAACTACTTTGGCATTGGCCTGGATGCGAAGATCTCCCTGGAGTTCAACAACAAGCGGGATGAGCACCCCAAGAAGTGCAGGTTGGCTGAAACCCCCCAGACCCACCCCCCCCCCCCCAAGGAAAAAAACTGCTGTGGCTCTCTGATGCCCACGCCAGGACGGAGCCTTGGGGTTGTCTCAGGGCTGCCATGCTCAGCTGGGAACCGTTCCTGTGGCAGGTTTCCCAGCTGCACCTGGTGCTGGAGTGAGCACCCCTGGGTGGGCAGGAGGTTGCAAACACCCCTGGGCAGGGTGTTGGGGCTGCTGCAAGGCCACAGCTGCTGCTGTCCCCTCGGGTGTGTGAATGGGTAGAGGAGGGCTTGGTGGGATGTACTCGCTCTGCACCTGGATAGAAGCACATGGAAGGGTGCACGTCTGGGTGCCACGTGCTGCAGCCTGCCTCTCCTGGGAGGCAGTGGGCAGCATCCGTCTTCTGGGAGTGGGGAAACTGAGGCTGGTGCAGGGCCGGGGTTCAGCCCGGTGCCCCGGGCAGGGCGCAGAGCCCGTGGCAGGCGGGGAGAGCCCATGGCCCCTCTCACCTGTCTCGCTTCGCCCTGCAGCAGCCGCACCAAGAACATGATGTGGTACGGGGTGCTGGGCACCAAGGAGCTCCTGCAGCGCACCTACAAGAACCTGGAGCAGCGGGTGCAGCTGGAGGTACAGGGCCGGGGGGAGCCGGGACAGGGCAGGGGGGCAGCGGCGCAGTGGCGCCCCAGGCTCAGCCCTCTCTTGCAGTGCGACGGGGTGCCCATCTCACTGCCCAGCCTGCAGGGCATCGCTGTCCTCAACATCCCCAGCTATGCCGGGGGCATCAACTTCTGGGGAGGCACCAAAGAGGACAATGTGAGTGCCAGCGCCGCAGGGCAGGGAGGGGGACGCGACATCCTTCCCACAGTCCCAGGGAACCTGGGAGCCCTTGAGCAGGGGTCTGGGGTGTCCCTACCTTGGCCACCTGTGGCCGGAAAAAAAAGCTGGGTCCCCAAACAAGCCTGGTTTGGCCGTCTCGCTTGTACTGTCCTCTGCAGAACTTCGGGGCTCCATCCTTTGATGACAAGAAGCTGGAGGTGGTGGCCGTCTTCGGCAGCATCCAGATGGCCGTGTCACGGGTCATCAACCTTCAGCACCATCGCATTGCACAGGTGGGGCAAGGGACTCTGTGGGATCCTGTGCAGTGGAGCCTGGGGCTCAGCCACGCTCCGGGCTGGCACAGGCATGGTGCTGGAGGCTTGAGACCCAGCACAGCAGCTGAAGCCAATGGCACGGTGCTGGCTGTGATGCCAGTCCTGGGCTGTCTGCCCTACAGTGCCGTGTGGTGAAGATCACCATCCGGGGGGACGAGGGCGTCCCTGTGCAGGTGGATGGAGAAGCCTGGATCCAGCCACCTGGCATCATCAAGATCCAGCACAAGAACCGAGCCCAGATGCTGACACGGGACCGGGTGAGCACGGGGCTGCACAGCCCACACAGTGGTGCCCATGCAGGGGCATGGGGAGGTGTGAGGGGCTGAGGGCGGCCATCCCTGTCCCTGCAGGCATTTGAAAGCACCCTCAAGTCCTGGGAGGACAAGCAGAAGGGGGAGAGCTATCGAGCAGCTGCCCGGCCACGGCTCAGCTCCCAGCAGTCCATGGAGTACCTGACCGAGGAGGAGAGCAGCCTCCTGCAGCAGGTCTCGCGGGTTGCCGAGGCCCTCATCGCCAGGTCAGGCTGTGGCACGGGGGATGTGGTGGGCACGGGAGCGTCGCTGTGGCCACCCAGAGCTACCAGGGTCTCCTAGCGCCATGCTGCCCATCCAGCCCAGGGGACCGCGGCAGCTCCAGCCCCTCTCACCCGCAGGATCCATGAGGCAGCCAAGGCTCACAAAGCTGTGGAGCAGGAGCTGGCGCATGCTGTCAACACCAGCTCCCTGGTGCTGAGTGAAGCCCTCTCCAACAAAGCCGCTGGCACCTCAGAGGTGAGCTAGGGCTAGGGGTGCAAGGCAGCCTTCACCTGGCCACCCTGGGCCCTGCTACTCAGGGGGTCACCCCTCCATATGCCCCCAGTTTCTCAGCAGGAGTACAGCTGTGGAGGTGGTGCTGAGCATCAAGGAGCTGTATGCTGAGACCAGGACGTTCCTGGAAGGGAAGGCGGTGAGTGGGGGGCCGGGGAGCACCCCGAGCTCCCCAGTAGAGGGGCCCATGCCCTCAGCCAGTGCATCTGGGGGTGGCAGCAGGGCTGGGGACAGTCCCTGTCCCCTGCAGCTGGACTCGCCCCAGGAGGAGGAGGCACTGCACGGCCCCCTGAGCATGCTGGGCCAGGAGCTGCAGAGGCTGCTGGACATCCACTGGCTTGGTCCCATTGCCCACCCTGCTGAGGAGGTGAGTGCACAGGGAGCGAGGGGGGCACAGCCCACACGGTGGTCCCAGGGGGCTGTAGCACCCTGCTCAGACCAGCTTCTCACAGGAAAGCACCAGCAGCACCAATAAGGGCAGCTTCAAGCTTCGCCTCAACATCCCCAAGCCCAGGAGGGACAAGGACAAGGTGCAAAAGCAGAAGACCAACAGCACGCTCCCAGGTAAAGCGGAGTGCGTGCCAGGGAGGGACCCCCATGCGCTGACTTACCCCTCAACCTCCTGTCCTGGGCTTGCTGTGGAGGTACCCTCGGGGAGGGGGACAGGGCATGTCCTGGCTGCCTGGGGATGACACCTTTGTCATCAACAGCCCCTTAGAGATTATTTTTTCTGCTAACAAACACATGGAGGCCCTCAGCCCTGTAACTCCACCGCTGCAAGGGGGAAAAGGGGGCTGTGGTACAACTCAACCCTTTGGGTAAGTGCCTACCCTGGGGCTGAGGGTCTTGTCAAGAGGGAGAAGCTTGGGTGCTCTGTAAGTAAGCTACAAGAGGAGAAACCTCTCCAGCCTGAGCCTGCTGTGGCCTCAGGCCCCACCATAGCTGGGGTGGGGGGGATGCTGGCTGACCCCCACTGCCCTGGGCTGCCTGCTGCTGCTCTGCTGTGTCCAGCTGCCTCTGCGGGGCCCAGCCCACCTCTGTGGTTTTCCTCCCTGCTAGCGGACAAGTGGGGCCCCGAGGAGGTGGCAGCTTGGCTGGAAGCGCTCGGTTTAGGGGAGTACAGAGAGATTTTTGTCCGGCATGACATCCAGGGCTCTGAGTTGATCCTGCTGGAGAGGAGAGACCTGAAGGTACATCCCCCACCTTGTGCCCTCTGAGGGACACCCCAGCCCTGGGGAGCACATGTCCTTCCTCCATCCCTCCTCTCCCCACCCCTTGTTGGGGTGACAGCAGGTCCTGTCCCCGCACCGCTTGCTTCGCTTGCGCCCAGGGGCTAGAAGCAAGGGAGGGGGCTGGCCCTGGACCCCCAGTTTGCAAGGCTCTGTGTGCCTGCCCAAAGCAGGATCAACAGCACCATGCCCTGTCCTGCACCCAGGCATGGGGACATGCCTGTAAGATGACCAGAGGCTCCTAGAAAGGAGCATGCTCTGGCAGGGGGAGCATGGGGAGTGGGGTGTTGCAGCCTCAGACTCTGCCCTGCCAGTGAGAGCCAAGGGCTGGCCCCAGGCGAGCACCTCAGCTCCCTTCTCTGCTTCCTGCAGGACCTGGGTATCACCAAAGTCGGCCACATGAAGAGAATCCTCCAGGCCATTAAGGAGCTCAGCAACCCACCCTAGGCCAGCAGCAGGGCAACACCCAGCTCGTGCACTGGGTGCTGCCCCTCGGGACCAGGGGTCGGGCAGGGGGGCTGCTGGTCCCCACCGTGCCCTGTCTGTGTGGAGCCCCCCTGCTTGCCTTGCTTCATCTGTTTATCCCTCAGTGTCCCTGGAGCTGCTGCTTCTCCCCAAGCCTGTGGGGCTGGAAACACTAAAGTGGGGGTCTGGCAACATGGTTTGACCCCCAGTCCAGCCCCCAGTGGGGTCACTACAGGAGCCTGGGCTGCCCTACGTGTGCCCAAGCTGGGGCCAGTGCAAAGATCCCTCTTCCTCACATGGGTATTTAAAGCTGTGTAAATATTTGGAGGAAAGACACTCATTGCTGCTGCTTGTGTAGTGTCCCTACTTGGGGAAGGGGAGGGTGATGGGGACCTGGCCCTATCCAGCCTTCATCCCTCAGCCTCCTGCTACCCCTCACACAACCTCCCCCAGCCTGCTCTCACCCTCTGCCCCAACACAGCAAGAGGAACCACTGCTCAGGGGCTCAGCATGACCTCTGCCACCATCCCCCCTACCTGTCCCAGCAGCCACCACCAGCACCTAAGACAAACACAACATTTTATTGACAGATCTACATAACTTTTTTTTTCCCCTCCCTCCCCTTCAGTTAAAATTGCTAATTATGTACATGGTGCCCCCCTGCAGAGAGCAGAGAGCACCCAGCTATTTACAGGCTATTTACAGAGACGGGGCTAACAGCTCTTCAGTTTCTCCTCCAGCTTGAGCATATCCATGGGGGTGACTTTTGCAACCTCAAAGAAGACCCTGGAAGGAACCATGCTGGCTTAGACCTCAGCCACAGCCCTGCCCCCCCAATCCACCAGGCCCCCCAGCTCCCTGCAGCACCCAGGGGTGCACGGTGGTGGTGTCACCCTTGGCGGGGGACAGGCCCAGGCAGAGCCCCGTGATGCTCACCTGTGCGAGTACTTGGTGCGCACGGCCTTCAGCTTGTCGCGGGGCTGGTAGGTGAGCAGGAAGTTCAGCCTCTTCACCAGGGGATGCAGGTCCTGGGAGCAGTACCCGCTGTAGTACTCCAGCGTGGGGGTCTGCACAGGGACAGCGGGGCTAAACTAAATCCTTTCAGTGATGGTAGAGCCATCACATTCCCACTCCAGCCCACCAAAACTGAGCACAGCCCCAGAGCATCACCCTTGCACACCAGCCCATCCCCTCCTACATCCTCATGATGCCTCCCAGGGTGCCTTGGGGGGGTACAGCAGGTCAGGCATGCACTTACCCAGCCACCGAGGTTCTTCATGATGAGTGCCAACAGCAGGCAGCTGGCAGCCAGCTTTGAGGGGCTCTCCCGGGCATAGTCGTACTCCTGCAGGGTCATCTCGCAGAGGAAGCGGGCCAGTGTCAGCGTCTCCATGGTGGCACGGGCGCACTGCAGCCAGGGAAAGGATTAGCCTTTGGAGTAAGGCTGCTCTACCGTCAACCTCTTTGTGCTCTAGAGTGCTGCCTCTGGGGCATAGATCCCACACCCTCAGCCTGCCCCAGACCAGCATCCTGACCCCTCAACCCTGTTGGAGTCTGGCCAAGCCCTCCTTGCTGCCAGCTGGGAGCCCAGGGTCCTGGGGACACACATCACCACCCCAGAGAGCCCACCCCAGGGGTGCCTGGAGACCCCTCAACACCAGCCTGCTCTCCTGCTGTGCTCACCTTGGCAAACCGTCGAAGGAACCGGTATGGAATGGGGATGTTGATGTCGAACTTGAGGGTGTGGAGGATGCTCATCTCCATATCAATGAGCTCTTCCCGCTTGTACGCATCGTCACAGATGTAGAGAAAGTCATCCACACATGGTGGGCACCGCTCCTGCCGGGGCACAACTGCTCAGCACCCTAACAGGAGGTCATCCTGGCAAGACTCAGGAAATCCTACCAGTCTGCAGGTCCTGTAAGGTCTTGTGTCCTGCCAGACCCTGAAAGGACCACTACAACATCCAGCAGGGCTTGTGTGCTGTCTAGACTGCCCCAGCCCTTGGCTCTAGCTCCAAGCCTTGCTTGCGTGGGGTGAACTCAGGTGTCCTGGTGGTCTCTGCAGAGCAGAGAGGCGACAGGTCTCACACAACACCAGACACCAGGATCCAGCCCGCTGGGACTGCATTTGCAGCCCTTGGGGTAGGGAGGGCTAACCCGAGGACAGACATGCCACCCCAGCAGCTCTCAGGGCAGTGGCCTGGCACCGCAGGGATCTGGCCTTCTCCAATATCACAGAGGGACCAGCCAGGCACAGCCCCAGCACCCCGAGACAAAGCACAAGGAGTCACCTCAAATTTGGAAGCGATGAGGATGGCAGTGGAGCCGATGAGCTGCAGCTTGTCTCTCATGCTCACCACCTCCACCAAGTAATGGTCCACCAGCTTCACAGCCAGGTACAGCGTCTCGTGGTTCAGCTCAAAGTTCTCCTGTCAGGGATGAGGGCGGGGGTAGGAGGGGGTGTCAGGCAGAAGCTAGGCCCATCTGGCCCCCCTAGGTTCCCTCACAAGGGCCAGAGGTGCCCATGGGGCCAGGCTCAGAGGGAGGGGTGCAGACTCATTGCCAGCCTTGCATGAACCTCTGCCAGCATGCTGAGGGCAGGATGGGGCTGTTCTGCAGAAGGCCATGTCCCATGGCCACGTACCTGCACCTCCACCATCCAGTCCACCAGGATGGCACGCATGTCCCTGCTGATGTCTGGCTGCTTCTCCATGTAGTCTGGAAGCACGAATTTCTCCTGCCGAGGTACCAGCTGTCAGGAGCTCACCAGATACCACCACCCTCAAATGAGCCCCCTCCCACCACATGCAGGCCCTTGCCAGGTTCTCAGAGCCTCTGGGCAGCGGGTGGCCCTGCCTTCATGGTCACCCCTTCCTCAGACAAGACTGCCACCCCCTGGCCAGGCATCACCCACCTCTCTTCCCCGCATGTATTCGAAGATGTCCTTGGCATACTCTGCATTGGCGTAGGGGTCACCCAGCTGCTCCTTGTCTATGTCCTCCACTGCTGGTGTCTGGTGGGATGAAGGCAGTGGTAATGAGGAAGCCCCAAGCTCTACGGGTGCTGGCTACCCCTTCAGAGCAAGGGTGCTGCACCTCTTCACCCCTGTTCCCATCTGCCCTCATCACCCTTCAGCCCCCATCCCACTCTTTTCTATAGGAGATCTTTTGACGGAAGGTTGGGGAGTTTACCCCCCTCTCCAGCTTCCCATCACACTGGCCCAAATATCCCCAAGGTCCAAAGCAGCACCTGGTTCCCCAGAATCACCAGTGGCAGCCATAGATCAGCACCATCAGGATGAGACTGGGGGCCAGGCTGCAGTCCAGGGCCCCTGCTCTCTGCTCAGAGGGCTTCCATACCTGCACAGGCACCGGCAGCTTGGGCACAGGATCCTCCTTGGGCTCTGCAGGAGCCTCTGCCGGTGGAGTTTTCTTCATTGACCTGGACAGGACCAGAGTGTAAGTCATTGAGAGCAGGCCACATCTAGCTGAAAGGGGTTCTCCAGAGCCCCTTGCTGCCACGCCACCACTAAACTGTGTCCCTCAGCACTGCATCTACACATCTTTTAAACCCCTTCAGGGATGGGGGCTCCACTTCCCTGAGCAATCTGTTCCAATACTTGACAACGCTTTTAGCAAAGAAATCTTTCCTAATATCCGGCCTAAACCACTCCCGGTACAACTTGAGGCCATTTTATCTGTCTGCCCTCCCCATCGGGCTCACGGTCTCCATCACCCAAAGGAAGCCTCCACCACTACTTGTTCTTCCCCATAGGACAGGTTTGTAGGTGCTGGCCCTGCAGCATTCCCCCTGCCCCCATCTCCCCTGGCTACTCACTTTTTCAGGTTGATCTCATTGTTCTTGGCCACTCCCAGTACAGCATGGGCTCTCTGTGCCTTGTGTGGTGCCACTTTCAGGGCCTCCTTCTTCCCTGCCACCACCTGGTTCTTGTGAGCCTGTTTGGGTCAGAATGGGGCTATAGGGGGACATGCATAGACCTCACCTCCCACTGACAGGGCACTGGACATCCTCCCACTGTGCTGGAGAGGATACCCAGCCCCACCCGCACAGCAGGGCTCACAGGGGACACCAAAGACCCCACCCCTACAGAAACACTCACATTGGTGATGTCCCCAAACGCTGACCTCTTCTTGGGCCCTCCCTGGGGTGAGGATGGAGACCTCTTGGCCTGACAGCTCTCCTCCTGCAATAGAGGTTGTTAGAAGATGGGGGGGCCATCTGCCCCACAGGAGCCCCTTGCGCCCCTTGCCCAGCTCAGGACTCACCTTCTCGGGGTTAGTGTTCTCAGCAGCAGGGCCCACCTTGCCTGCTCGGGTCTGCTTGGTGCTCACCATCTTGGCGTTGCGTGGCAATGGCATCCTGTCCCTTGGTCTCTACAAGCAAGCTGGGAGCAGAGATGGCTTGATACAGCAGCTGCCCACCCTCAAGGCCTGGGGGCAGAGCCATGGGGCACTTGTCCATGTGCATGTGGACCCCATAGTGGTGGGGTGCCCTGAGGCAGTCCCAGGCAGAGTACAGGTCTGGACAGGCAAGTGCTGGTGTACTCTTCCCAGTGGAGAAGGGGGTGAGGAGCCCTGCGACCCCCACCAAAAGCACCCTCCTGGGAGCAGGGGTTGGGGCCAGGTGCCAGCTCCTTGCACCCCGAGGAAGGATGGGAGGGCTCCCCCTCTCTTAACCCCCCAACACCAGTGGTACCCCCGCAGCCAAGGGGAGCAGGAGCCTCCAGGACAGAGGTCTGCACTCCCGCCCTCCCCCGGGGCACTGACAAACAGGGCTACTCGGGGGGAACGGGAAGCCGGAGGGGGGGCGGTTTGTGCAACCTCCTCGAGGGATGGAGGGGTTAGGCCTCCACGGGACCCCACTCAACCGCCACGGCCTGCACCCCCCAGCCTTCGGGGGGACCAAGGGTCCCGGCGGTCCCCCTCCCCTGCACTCCCCGGGATCGCTCAGTGGGTACCAGGGACCCGCCCTCCCCTGCACC
>VZZY01002855.1:96436-138314 GCA_013400335.1 Eurystomus gularis
TAAAAGCGATGTAACGGGGTTCGGTGGCGGGGTCGATGTTACTGAGCTGCACAAGCGCTCGGACGGTTCACGCCGCTGAGGCAAAGCCAAGACAGAGCCGGAGTTACCGCACCACAGCGTGTGCTCCGTGGGGTGGGCTCGCTGGAGGTACGTGCGGGGCCGCTCATGCCCACAGCTGTCCTTGCTCCTTGATAAATGAGTCTTGGGCGAGCCGCCCGCCGCTGCCGTGTTAATGGCGGGATCCGCGTTCCAGGCTCCTCTGCGTGGATGCTCGCTGTGTCACTGCTGCTTCGTGGGTGTTCAGAGAGCAGATGGAACAAGAGAAGTTCTTGGCGTGGTGACAGCTCAGGCTTTTACCTCCTTTAGAGCTTGAACAAAACTACCGCGAGCTTGGTTAAGGGGCCGAGTGCAGCCATCACATGTGGCCAAGCAGGAATGGCACCAGCACCCACCCGGTCATCCCTGTTGGTTGGACTCTGGGGGCTACAGCCCGCTGCCGCAGACAGACCCGCAAGTGGGGTGTGAGCGGGTGCTGTTTAACATGCTGCCCAGGGGGAAAGCCCCTTGCCCCAAACCCCCTTGCAGCGTGGCTGGAGGGAAGGGTCTGACACTCTTGCTTTCTCCCCTGCCCTCTCTGCTCCTGCCTGCTGGGCTCAGGGGACCTGCAGGGTCCATCTTGGGCTCTTCCACCAGCTTAGCTCTCTGAAGGTCTGTACACTTCTCATCCCCTGCTGAGGTCAGAAAGAGCAGGGTTGACTTCCACAGAGAGGAACCCCCAGCCAGACCCCAGCCCCAGTGTCTCATTTTCTGGAAGGAGGATGGAGGCATTGAGTAGCATCCGTGTCACTGATGGCCATCACAAGTCCCCGGGGGAGCAGTGGCTGCCGTGGGGCAGAGGTAACCCCTGCCTGCAGCCCTGGGGTGGGAGGCATAGCGTCATGCCCATCACCCGAGCTCAACCAGGGGATGCTTAGCTGGGCTGATGGGAGCAAAAGGTGGCTCTGAGGGCAGGAGCTGCCCTCATGTGTGGGGTGGTTGTCCCTGGGCAGCCCCTGACCTGCCAGAGCACCATCTGAGCTCCTGCTCCTGCAGTCCCCAGAGGCTTTTAGCACTGCGCCAAGTTTCAGGCTCAAGGGAGAGCCCCCAGTCGAGGTAGGCTCAGCAGAGCTCAGCCATCCGTGTGCCTGCCTCTCCTTGCACGTGTTGGGACACCACCTGCTCCAGCCAAAAATACGAGTTGGGCGCGTACTCGCCAGCAGAGCAAGGACACATCCCACCGCCAATGGAAACACAGTGCATCGGCCTGTGGGATAAGATCCTCAGCCAAAATCCCTATCCAAGCCTGCCTGTGGCTCTGCGGGGGGTTGGGCGAGCTGCCTGCTTTGGGACAGGTCCGTGTCTGCCCATCCTGCCCAGGCTTGGCAGGGGGAAGCCGGCTTTTCCAGTCCCTGCGGTGCTGCGATGCAAGCGCGCCTCTGGAGGCTCTCAGGAAGCCCAGCCCAGCTGCAGGGGCTGCGGCTTGCACCACACATGCTGAAACCTCTCTTGCTGCACCCAGCCCAGGCACTTCATGTGCTGTGGTGGAAGGAAAAATGAGACTCCACTATGTGCAGCTCAAGAGCATCAGTGCTTGGAGCGTCCTGATCCTAGGAAGAGCAAGGTTGATGCTTCCATCCAGCCCCTTCCCACAGCACTATGGAGCCTCTGTTGCCTTTCAGAGCTGGAGCAGTCCCAGACCTAGCCCTGCTCCCTGACACCCTGGGGCTGCTGAGAAGCCCCTCTGCATGGCATCTGGGGACATTTGCTCCAGGGCTCCTCAGCAGACAGAGAGCCTGAGGCTCAAGAGAAGGAGCAAGGGCAGGGAAGTGTTGTTCATGGGATCCACATGCCTTGCTTTCCCCCCTTTCCCTTCCCAAGGCTAAAACCTTATCCTTTCCCATGCTAAAACAGGCCCAACTTGTTGCTCCGCATGGCCCAGTGCCAGAAACGCCGGTGGGAGGCAGGGAGCTGATCCACACGAGGAACGCTGAGCTTTGCCACTTCCCTTTTTCTCCTTTTTCACTATTAATGACAGAAGTCAGGGAGGGACATTGTGTCTACAAGCTGTTGCATTTATTTACTGGAAAAAACCCCAGACAGGTAACGCCGAGGCTCTCCTGCCAATGGGGAAAGCATGAAGGAAAGCAGAGAGCAACGCAGGCGGGCAGAGCTCCCAGGTGCCACGGGGAGGTGAGAGCCAGTGCTGTGCCAAGCTGCCGGTGGCCCTGGCACTGGGGCGCAGCTCCTGGGGGGTACCAGGGCGGTGAGGGACGTGGCATGGCAGGGCCATGCCAGGCAATGCTCACTGTGCTCTCCTGCCCTCTCTGCCAGCATCCTCCCTGCATCCTGGCCATTTCTGTGTCTCCGCCACCAGCACACTGCTTGGCTGCTGGGGGCAGTTGGCAGCACCCAAGAAGGAATGGGAGCAAACAGCCTGGAAAGGCTCAGGGTGGGCTCGGCGTGGCTGAAGAGGGTTAGGTACTAGAGCCAGCTGATGCGAGCTGAGAATGGGGAGGTTAGATCAGGGTTAGCATCGCGTTTGTGGCCAAGGAGCCAGCAGCCCCACAAGCCATCCTGCAGCTCCTCGTCACACCAAGGGACTGTATCTTACCCCCAGGTTAGAGGTTTCCAGAGTGGTGGAGGAGTGGGTTTATGGCCATGCTGGGGTTGCTGTGGCCCTGCTGCTGCTCGGGATGCCCATTCACCCCGAGAAGCCTAAACTCTTGTGTCTCTCTGATATTGGATCCTACTTATCCTCAGCCCCCTGCTGCTCTCTGGCCATTTTCTTCCAGTTTTTATTTGGTGGCCGATTTGATCTTGTGGATGGCATACGGGCTCGACTCCTTGGGCATCCAGATCTCCTCCACGCCATGGCCCTGGTGCTCCACTGCTCCTTCCATGGCTGCTGTCAGCTCAGGGCTGAAGATGCTGTCAGTGGCCCGGTATGTTCGGGTGAGGTGGCGGAAAGAGGAGTCTGAGGAGCTGTCGTCAGGAAGGTCTTCTTCCTGCTCATCCCGCAGCTTGGTCCTGCTCAGCTCTGAGCTGCTCCCCAGCTCTGGGTCTTTGAGAGCCTCCCCCACCTCCTGGAAGAAGGTCGTTTTGGGGCTGATGATGCACAGCAGGAGCATGAGGCCTCCTGAGACCCCACAAAGAAAGTAGAGGCCAACTTTCTCTGGGACACCTATGGGGCAAAGAGCAAATACACCAGGGTACAAACCACCTCCACAGCCTGTGGGGTGCCAGTGCCTGGAAAACCCCCTTTGCCAGGCACATGGGAGGAAGAAGAGGGGAGCAGGGATGCCCTCAGACCCTGCCCCAGTGATCATTGGAGCATCACCCAGAGCTTCATCAGCACCCACCAGTCCTGAAATGCCCCTTTCCCCTTAGGAAACACCCACTGGGATGCAGGGTAGGCAGCACAGGGGGAGGAATCATCTCGCCAGGGGTTTAGTGAGTAATTTCCCCTGGTAAGGGAAGTTTTTGTCTGCAGAGAGGTGCTCCATGGGTGGGACTTCAGCATCACCATGACCACCGACACTGCGGGACCTCAGGGCTCGTTCAACCTCTGTATTCCTGCCCTGCATGGACCCTCAAGCCCAGCATGGGTGCCTGGTGCCCTCCTCCCTCGCATGGCTGCTGACCCTGCCAGAGGGGTCTGGCTGCTTCTGAGCTGAGCCCTGGGCTGAGAAGCGGGCCATCACAGGACCTGAGCCACCCTCCCAAGCCCATCCCACTCCCCCGGGTTCTGCATGAGAGGCATGCACGTACCCCAAAGATGGGCAAAAGCTGCCAGAGAGCTAGTAAAAATCATCCGGTCTTCCCGGAGCCTGGAGAACCTGGGCCCTTTGTACCAGCCACCTGCAGCGAACAAGGGGACGTGGGCTGAGACTGGAGGTGCTGCCCAGAACCCCACTGCCCGGCTGCCTGCCCCTGTCTGCTGCTTTCCCTGCGCCACACTCCTGGCTTCCTGCAACCACTCCCCTGCCTGCAGGGACGCTCTCAGGCAGGTCCTCCTCTGCCCTGCTCCCAGCAGACCACCTCTCTCCAGCCCCTCAGATATGGGCACCGACCGATGGGTGGCTTCAGCCACAGGAGAGCCATGCCAGGATGGAGCTGCAGGGCTCGTGCCAGCGGTGGGTACCATGGATGCAGACAGGCCATGGAGGGGTGGTTTACCCAGGTGCTGGACATGATGCAGCATCACTTTTGGTGGGGTCTTTCCCCCTGCATTACCGTGCATGTAGTCCGAGAGTAGGAAGGGGTCCGAGGTGTCATGGCCCACCTCCTCCAGCAGCTGCTTGGGCACTGCAAGGAGAGCACACCCCAAGCATCACCACCCTGCTTGTCTCCAGCAGTCCCTTGCCTCCCCAGCGAGCCCTGTGCCCCTGCCTGCATGGCACAGGGTGGGCATGGCAGCGGCTCAGCTGGTGGCCCTCATGCCCCCAGGCCTGGAGGTGGCTCTCACCGCAGGTGTAGGACACTCGCAGCTGTTTCTTCATGCCAGGGAGGCATGGGTCCCCAAAGGTGGCCTGGTCAGCAGCCACAGTGCAGTTTCCCTTGCGGTGGCACTTCTTGGAGACTCTCCGCAGGGCATCTGGAGCCAAGCACTCTGCAAATCCATGGGGCATGGACCTGTGGGCAGACCTGCCTGCCCCTGCTCACTGGGGTCCAGCGAGCTGGGGCCAAGGGGCACAGGTACAGCCCAATGGCATTTTTGTGCCACATGCTTTGCATGGTTCCCTGCCCCATTTCTGGCTCAAACCATTCTGATGTACCTATATGGGGTCCTCCAGTGTTCAAGGCATCGCATTCCGGTTTGCCCCGCAGGAATCGTCCATAATTTGCAGAATAAATGGCCAGGATGGATTTTGGTCGACACTGAAGCTTCAGCTTGTCATTCTCGCATACGGTCTTGACCCGATGATTCCCTGGGGAGTGACACCGCAGAGCATCCCCATGCATCCCAAATCACCTGCAGCCCCTTCCTCCCTTAGCCCAGCCAAGGGTCTGAGAGCTGCAGGCAAGGCTGGAGGAGGGCTGCGAGATACAGGCGCAGCTCGGCTCACCCCTGCCCTGTTCCGAGCTGCTGAAGCTGGGGAAGAGCCCATGCAGCGGTGCCCAGACCCGGCTCCACCTCACCTGGCCGGCACTTGTAGGAAGCGATGAGGTACTTGTGTGTCTCAGGGCACGGGTCCGGCCCAAAGACTTGGCTGTGCACCAAGAACTGGCACCACTGCTGATCCTGACACTCAGCCAGCAGCTTCTGGAAAGCAAAGGGGGACAGGCGTGATGGTGGGTGAGGGGTCCCGAGGCTGCGCTCGCCGCCTCTCCCTCGGTGCCATCACGAAGCCCAGGGAAACAGCCTCTCACATCCACCAGTCCCTGAATCAGACCCTCCCCTGCACCCACACAGAGCTGTGTCCCAGCACAGGTCTGCCAGTACCTGTGCTGGCACGCACGCCAGCGCCACACCATGCCATGGTGTGTGCAACGCCCGTGCACACTGGCATGTCTCTGTGCAACAGCTGTACAGATGTGCATGCTGGTGTGACTCCATGCAGCACCCAAACCCAAAGAGCAATTGAGCACAGCTGCAGCATGGAGCAAGCCCGGCGAGTCCTTCCTCCTACCGGCTCTGGAGAGGTCCCTTCTCTTCCACCAGCCCCTGACGTCCCTCTCCCTGAGGTGGCTACTACAATCCACAGATCCTCCTTTGCACGTGCTTCATTAATCCACTTCTTGGGAACTGCCAGCATGGGCAGGTGCTTCTTCTGGCTGGAGAAGAGCTGAGCTCTGCTAACCCTGGGGATGCAGCCGCACAGCTGGGGCAGCATCCCTCTGGGCCCCTGTCGCACTTCCCAAGCCCAGTGCCCCAGGTGCTGGGCATCCTTTTCCTGGGACCCAGCCCCAGCCAGCAGGACCTTTTCTGAGCCTGCTGAGTCCTGTGGGATTATTCCAAAAGCCAGCTCAGGACACAGCAGTGCCTCCTGACAGGGCTGCCCCACCCTAGGACCCACCACAGAAGGTCTCGTCCACCTTCATCTCCGAAAAACGCTTTGGGAAAAGGACCCCAAGAGTGAATCCCAATGGCAGCAGCCTTCCTCCAGGGCAGCCACCCATCCCAAGCCAGCAGCCCGGTGGCCCAGGGAAGGAGGGGTGTGCAGCTTGGTCCCTTGGGACCCCCTGCTCTTACCAGATGTGCGGTGGTGGATGTGCAGTCGGTGCTCTCCTGGGAGGCATTGCCAGGGCTGGGGCAGAGGTTGGGGCTGGGTACGCGACGCCCATAGAAGGCACCGAGGATGCTGATGGTGGTCTTGTGAGGGCAGACGATGAGGAGCTGCTCCCCATCGCATGTGTGGGTGGTGTGGTTCCTCAGCACCTTGCGCAGGTACCCTGGAAGGGGAGAGCATGGGCAGCATTGGCTGGAGGGGAGACTGGGACCGCGATGTTGCCAGTGCCTGGGCTCCTGACAGCCAGTGCCAGAGAGGACATCGTGGGCTGGGGCACTTATGAAGCAAACAGGACCAGAGCAGGGCTGCGGCAGAGAAGGTGGGCTTGCAGCAGATCTTACATCCAGCGTTGCAGCCAGGAGGCTGGAAGGCAGCACAGAGTAGCCGAGCTGGTTAGCAAAGGGCAGTGAGAGGTGGACGCAGGACAACAGGTCAGAAAAAAAAAGGTATGGAAAAATCCCATGAGGGGTAGGCAAGGTTTAGGGAAAATCAGGCTTGTTAGGGAGACACAGGGAGGAGAGGCGAGAGCAAGGATGAGCCAGAGATGATCACCCAGAGACAATCACTGGAGTCTGGGAGAGGAGGGTGCTCTCTGTCACACATTGCCAAGCCATGGGCTGGAGGAGAGAAGGGTCCAGCAGCTGCTGTGAGCTCCCGCAGTTGGCTGGGTTGGTACGGATGGGTGTGAGCCATCAAGTCATCATCTGAGCCCAGGTCTCTCTGCTAGAGGAACCCAGCGCATAGATGTGAGCCATTCCCAGCCCATGGCATTTCTGATGGTCACTGGCCCTTCTCTCCCTGAATTCCTCATGTGAGGTGTTTCTCTCTTTTAATCCTGCCTAGTCTGTGACCCAAACCACTTATCCTGTTTTCCCTACAAGGAAGGAGGGGCCATGGTGCCACAGTGAGGTGGGTCTGTCCTGCCCAGCCTCAGGAGGGTTTAATGTGCAGCTATCAGCTCTGGTTGGCATCAGCTCTGGGGGAGCGAGGAAGCTCTGCAAGCTGCCAGGGGTGCTTTGAGCAGGCACCGATTGCTGGAGGAGGCCATGGGGCAAGAAAAGCTGTGAAAAAAATGATGTGTAGGGCCCTGGGCAGAGCAGTTTACATCAGACCTTTGATTACAACAAAAGCAAAGGGGAAGCATCATTCTGAGACAGGGAGGTGGGGACAGAGCGACTTGGTACCTGCCAGGCAGGACTCTGGGATGCCGGGTGGGTCACAGACCCTCATCCCCAGCTTTGGGACCTTGGAGGGGCTAGGCCACAGCCCCAGCCCAGTGCTGAGCTCCAGGGCAGGACACGCACCCTGTCTCCCAGCCCTCAGCATGTCAAACTCCCTCAAACTGATACAAGACCGGGGGGGTAGCACTGGCTCCCAGCCCTGCACTTCTCCCTCTGTCCCTCTGCAAACCAGTGCCAGGCTCAGCTGCACAAAGGGACTCTTTCACCTTCCCTGCTGCCACTAACCCTTTGGCGGCCAGCCTCCCAAATCCTGGGGATGGTGGGGGACACGTGGGAGGAACAGGCGGAGAAATGGGTTTCTCCAAATCCTGCTGCCTCGCTGCAGGCACCCTCCCCTGCTGCTGGGCCAGCTGGCAGCACCAGTGGCTTGCATTTTAAAGCTGAGGCTCAAACAGTGCCACAGGGACAGAAGTTTCTCCACCACACCATTCTGGGGCAGCGAGCTATTGTGAAGATGTCTTCTTAGGGGAGGTGACACCGTGGCAGTGAGGCTGCAAGGAGATACCATGAGTGGCTCTGGTCGCCTGCCGGTGCCGCTGACTCAGTCCCTGATGGTGCGGTTGTGCAGTTAGCTCTAACCAGATGAAATCACATCCTTTCGGCCACAGCCCGCCCTGCCGCACTCGGCAGCATCGTGCCAGGCTCTTGAGCTGCCCAGGCCTGGCAGAGAAGAGGGGAAGGTGTATGTGGCTCTTTCTAGAAGATCCTCAGAGGAACGGCAGCTGCCAGGTACCCAGCCTGCTCTCACCTGTCCTGACTGTCCCAAGCACCAGGGCACAAGGAATCCCAAATTCCTGCCTTGGCTACATCTATAAGGCTCACTGGCATGGCTGCTGGGGAGGGGATCTGGCCCTTGCTGCGCCTCGTGGCAGGGGACCCTGCAACCCCCTACTCATGGGTGGCTCTGGCTGGGGACAGCAGCCACCAACTTCAGCCAGGGACCAGGTAGACCTTCAGCCCATCTCTGCCCTCACCTTCCCAGAGCAGCGCTTGCAGAGGAGCCTTACGTGCTCTGGGAGCCTTCAGCTCCACACACCACCCAGCACCGAGGGCATGAGCATCATGGCCAGGGGGGGTCTCAGGAAAGCTCAGGGATGGCCTTAAGATTTGGGGGTTTTGCATTTCTGTCTCCAAGGGAGTGCAGCAGCAGTGGGAGGAGCCCCTCCCTCGCTCACACTGGGGCTGTGGGATGTGCACGGGGTGTTTTCAGATCCCAGCCCTGTTCTGGGGATAAAAAACACCATTTTTTTGGTCAGACTCCCTCTGGCCTGCACTGGTTTGTACCTTGCTTGTCCCTACCCCACCAACCCGGCTGTTGCTTTTCCCTCCCCTCACACCAGAACAGTCCCTGGCACCCTCATCATCCTGCCTGTGCCCCGACTCACCGGAGAGCTCCGGGCTGGCCTCCAGCTCTATGGCCAGGCAGAGGAGGACCAGGGCTGCTGCCGGCCCCACCAGCCCAGCCATGGCGCGACCGCTGCCGGCTCTGCTGCGTCCCACCAGACAGTCTCCACTGCTCTGGTCCTCGGCGGTGGCTGGCGCCGCGGCTGGCAGGGTGCAGGGACAATGGCTTGCTTCTCTGCCCTGCCAAAGCACCCGGGCCGGGTGGGAGCCTGTGTGCCTGTTCTTTGTCTGCTGCCCAGGGCAAGGGGCTGCTCTGGACAGCTGGGACACGCTCAGCACAGGGACACCTCCCACAGGGAGGGACATGTTTTCAGAGGTGCTCTGTGGTGGGTGAGTGGGTGCTGTGTGCCTTGGCATCACTGCTGCTGCTGAAGAAACGGGCAGCCCCGTCCCTCCCGCCTCCATTCCCCCCGAGCAGAGGGATGGGCCTTGGCGAGGTTTCCAATGCGCCCCCGATTCTCATGGACATGGCGAGGCAGAAGTCCGGATACACGTGGACGTAATCTCCATCTCGGCACATGTCCGGCCATTCATGGGTTGAGGAGGAAGGGAAGGGCTGCCTGCACTGCTTCCCAAGGAGGCTGTTCCTGCAGAAAAGGCAAACGCCCTCATCAAACATTGCGGGCAGGGACCTCTTTGCTGCCGCCCTTCTGCACCCGCAGCCTCCGCAGGGCCAGACGTTGGGCACTCTGACATCTTGCGAGGCGGACACTGTGCCATCCCCGTGTCCCCTGCTCCACGGGAGTTAAATCCCTGCCCGCTGCCTCAGGTGGCAGCTTGGAGGGGAGCACGGCGGGCAGGAGCTGCTCGCTCTGCCCCGGGCTGAGGTCAGCAGCGAAGGCGGCAGCCGGCAGTGCCAGGAGCCAGCGGGCTCCCGACAGGCTCAGCACCACTCGGGCAGGGGCAGCAAGGGGGGGTCGGGGTGGCAGCAGGGACCAGCACACGTCACCCGTGTGCTGAGGGAGCTGAGGGCACTGCCACGGCCCTGCTGGGCACTCACAACGCCGTTAATTCATCCCTCTCACTAATGAGAACATCAGGCAGAGTTTCCTGTGCCATTGGGTGGAGTTTCAAGTTCTTCAAAAGCTTTGATGGGACAGAAAGAAAAATGACCCCAGCCCCTCCCATGCAGCCGGCAATGTAAGCACTGCTCTGGGCTGTGCAGCAGCACCCAGGAGAAACTTCTCCCTTGGGGAGACTCCTCCAGGAGCCTGCAAAACCATTTCCTATCCTAATTGCCTTGGAGTGGATGCTTTCTTATCAGGGTTTGGTTATTTTCAGGTAAGTCTGAGCTTACCCAAGGTAGGAGGGCTGAGTCGAGCAATCAGGATCCCCATTTTGTGCAAAGCTCAGCACCAGTTAGGTGGTCCTGAGGTGTGAGATGGGGCTCTCCTAAGTGTGGAGTGAAGCCCATGTGTGCTGGGCAGCCATCTCCACTGGGACCACAGCCAGGACGCTCTGATGGCAAGTGTTTCCCTCCCATCCTGGGGAGGAAAGCAAGCTGGTCATCCTTCCACTGAAACAGCCCAAATTCCAGGAACAGGGCCCTGCTGGGGGTCAGCCCCAGAGACATCCCTTCCCATCGCTGCACCACCCGCGCTGGGCCGCTGCGAGTGGCACTCTGGGGGTCCCCGCTGCACTCCAACATGCTCCAGCCTCTTTGCTTTCCCTCCTTGGCTGTTTTGCAGCCCTTCCTGTGCCAGGTCCATGCCCTGGCAGTGCCCAGCTGGCTGCAAAGAGCCGGTGGCCAGGCTGCCCTGATCGGCTTCCCTGAGGCCTTGCCCCGCTCAGCCCCGACTCCCGGCAGCAGGGGGTGCTCAGAGGAGTCCACCCGGGAGAACCCCACCGGTGGTGGGCTGGGAGTGGGGCTGTACCCTCCGTCCTGGCCGCTGCCCATGGCGGTGCAGCGGCAGGAGGGGGAGGCACTGGGAAGGTCAGCTTGGTTCACCCCAAAGGGATCAAGAAGTGTCAAGTCCTGGGGCGCTGGTGTCCAGGCATAAGGGTGGGAGGATGGCGAAAGGACAAGACCAGATTGGAGCAGCATGAGGAGCAGTCCTGAGGTGCTTCCTCTGCAAAACCCCCAGCTCTCAGCTGGGAGGTGACGGCAGTGGTGCCGGGACTGCCGGCCCTGTGCGAGAGGCACTGGAGCAGTGCCTGGGCGGGTGCGATAGACTGGAAGGGGACCTGTAAACACGTCCAGATAGACCCATGCTGAGTCACAGCTGGGAGGCCCCACAGCTTCCCCCTCCCCGCCAAGTCCAGGCACTCACCCCATCGCTCCTCCCCGCTTCAAAAGGAAGGAAAGGGCCCCAGCCCTCCGTGGGGTGCGAGCGCAGCCGAGGTGCTCGGGTCGCCAGTCCTCCAAAAGCCTCCTGTGCTGTTGCTCTGCAGAGGACGGACCAACTCACCACAGCAGTGAGTGGCCAGCGGTCCCTCCCCACGCTGCCGGGATGGAGAGTCAGCAGCACAACGCCAAGGAGCCTGAGATCGAGCTTTTCGTGAAGGTGAGTCTTGGGGAGGAAGGCAGTTGCTATTCGGAAGTTCCCTGCAGGCTCATCCTCATCACGCTTCGGCTGGGTGTAGGCAGTGGGTCATGGGTGTCTTCATGTTTTGGGAGGCTGGAGATATGTACCGAGTTTGGGAGTGCTCACCATGAAGGCTGGCTAAGGGGGTGTCCAGAGGAAGGGACCAGGCATGCGGTGGCATGAGGACTGGTGGGGTGTCACGCCCAGCATCCTGGAAGATGCCCTGGGCTCGCGGTGGTCACATACCCTGGGGGACAGCGCTGCTGGCAGCTGGCGTAAGGCAGGAGCAGGAGCACATGAGCCTCTTGAAACTCAGATAAGACAAGCCCCAGCCTGGCATCAGCAGGCGGAAGGGCTGAGAGCAGCCACCCCAACTTCTCCTGCGAGCCAGCGTTGCGAAACAGAGCGCGGGTGGCTTGGGGAGCCGGCGCGGGTGCCCACATGTGGGCGGGATGGGCGTAGAGCAGCGCAGCCGGGAGGGGGGGGATTATTCACAGGAAATAGATTTTTTGTTTTGTCTTTCTCCTGTTGAGCAATTTTCCAAACACTTCTCCTGGAACATTTTAACACTCGAGTTCAAGATATCTGCAGGGTAGAAAGAGAGGAGCTGAGGCTGGCGGCTGGTAACTGCAAGTGCCAGCAGCAATGCCAGTGGGGCCCCGGGACATGCTGTCAAGTGACAGTGGCCAGGGAAGCAATGTCTCCCGGTGCCACCACATCGGATTTTTATTTCCCCTGCAGAAACTCATCCCCATGGGCTTTGTTTCTCTTCTCCTGGGGCAGTTTGGTGCCCAAGGGAGCTGTGGTGCCTGGCTGGAGGCACTGGCTTCCCTGGCACAGGCACCTGGCAGTGCTGGGCACTGCGCAGCCCTTGCTCAGGTCATAGTTGGAAAGAATTATCTGAGCCTTCGCAGGAGGGATATCCTCCACCCCCTTGCCAAAACTGGCCACGTTGGTGCTTGCCAGGCACTGAGCTCCGCTGAGCCGAATCCAGACAAGTGTGTTTTCTTGGTAAAAGTGATCTGGGTCTTGAGTTCTCTTCTGGGCACCACTTTTTCCCCGGGATGACTGAGGAGAAGAGGAAAACAATACATGAGGCAATAGCAATGGCGGCAGCATGCTCAAGGGGGTTTTTAGAGGGAAGGGAAACAGAAAGCAAAGCAGCAGCATCACCAGGACTTCCCCTATGCCTTAATTTAGCATGAAAAAACCCTTCTGTCTTGTCTGTTAACGGACAAATTGATGCTGCGCCTCCTCCTCCTCCTCCCACTCAGGACCCAGTTTTACCAAAGTCACAGCAGCTCCCAGCTGCAGATGGGCACCCTCCCGTGCCATCGGCACCTCGCACCTCTCCTGGGCAGGGTTCACCCTGGAACACGGCTGCTGGTGTAACCTGTGATACCCATAAATCATAGCTGGCAGCCAGCCCTGCCCAGCTTTCACTTCAGCAAACACTGAGGTTAACTTGGTGAGGATGGGGAGGGTGCGGAGCAGCTCCTGCATCACCTTCGGGTTGGGGTGAGCAATCCCCAAAGGGCTGGCAATGTCTGCTGTGAGACATCCGCTGGGATGATGCTCTCGGGGAGCAGTGGCTGGGGGACTCTCCCTGGCCAGGAGCAGGCTCTGCCCTCAGCCCGAGGCATTTTGCTGCCCCCAAGGCTGCTTCCCAGCTTTTGGGGTGGCTTCAGGAGCCATAGGCAGGTCCCAGTGGTCGCTGAGCACTTAGCAGTGCCCCAGGCAGGCAGAGCTGCTCTCCTCCCACTGCATTTCATGCTCTTTCATCCAGGGGAAAACCACAGGAACTGCCTGGTAACTTTGGGGTTTTCATGTCTTGTGAGGCCTCAGAGAGTTGGGACTAAAAACCTGCACCTCCCTGGAGATGCTGCACTAGCCCACGCTGGGTTTATCCATCATCTGGAGGGGAAAAGAGTGATGAAAGTCAGCCTAGGAGGGCTGCAGGCTCTGCACCCCCGCCCCGGCCCCTGCTGCACCCCGGAGAGAGCAGGGGAAGAGGCTCTTTCCGGAGAAGGAAGTGAAGAGCGATGACTTCCCCGCCGTGCTGCATGGCTTTGCTGGGGAGGGAGGGTGTGTGGCTACAAACCTCCCCAAACCCCTTTCCCCTGGGCTGCCCTGGCTCCTGGAGGTCTCTCCCCACAGCCCGGTGCCCCCTGGCAGCACCTGAGCACTGGTGGAGCTGCTCTCCTTCCCCCAGATAAAGAGGTCTCTGAGCATCCTCAGACCAGCTTGACTTAACTTCTTCTGCCCTGCGTAGGCCATCCTGATTTTCCTTTCACTCTTGTCCAGAATTCCCCATCTCTCTATTTTTAAAAGACAAGGGGGAAAACCAGCCTGAGCTGCTCAAAGGCAAGAGAAGCACAGAAAAGCCTGAAGTAGGAGAACGCAGCCCGAGCCCAAAGTGGCCCCCGTGAGGGACATCCCATCCCACCCACCCCACTGTCCCCTCCAGCACCACCGCTGCCCCTCGCCCAGCTCCACCAGAGCCCCTCTCTGCCTTGGCTCCACACAGTGGCTCCCGTGGGGCCAACAAGATATATCGCAATCAAGCCCCATCACTCCCAGCCTTGTGCTGGGCGAGGAGGGCCGAGGGGAGCACAGCTGGAGGGCTGCCCTCTCCTCCGCCACCAGCGAGGGCCATCTTGGGGGAGCAGGGAGGGAAGCATTGGTCCTTGTGCTGGCAGCCACAAAAAGCACCTTCTGAGCTGTTGGCATTGGAGGTGCTCCAAAGGATGGCTTTGCCTTGTAGGTGCTGGTTGCGATGGAGGTGGATGGGGAGCAGAGGTGCCCTGCTCTCGTGGCTCTCTTCCAACGCTCCCCTCCAGCTCCCTCACAGGTTAGCTGATACACAATTTTAGCCTTTACCAGAGAAGCCTGATTTGTTATAAGCTGACACAGGATGCTCCTGACCCCGCAAAAACTCTCATGTGAGAATTCAGCTTCACTTCTGGGGATATCCCAGAGAATCATTACATTACCCAGATCCCATTTCCTTCCTCGGGAACATCATTTCATGACAATTGAGCATAGGAAACACTGGCTAAAAGTAATTTCCATTCCTCTGAAAGGACTGAAAGGTGTCAGCATAGTGGAAAAGCAGAACATTACCTCCAGCTGAGCACTCAGAGGGTCAGGGTGTTGTTTTGATCAGTTCACTATCTCCCTTTGGATGAGTTTGAGGCTGGTGTATCTCTCCTGAAGATGCTGAGCACTGCAGAGTCCACAGCTTCCTGGGCACCCATAGGTACAGATGGGTGACTTGTGACACTTCCCTCCAGCCCAGAACAGCCAAGCACAGGTCTCTGCATCTTCTGCTAATGAAACATCCTCAGCCATCCCATCTTTGGGGCCGCAGTTACGTGTAAGCTCTGGAGCCACCTCCAGCTGCCCACCCTGGATGTTACTGCTGCTACCTGACATCTGCACCACCAGATCCACCCCAATGTGATCACACTCCTGCTCAGCCTCTGGACTTCAGCCTGCCCGCAGATACCAAGCCTTAGCTCAGAGCCACGGGGCACGAGCCCTCCCAGGGGTGCCCACGTGCTGTGGGAGCAGCATGTGCTGCTCCTTCCTGCCATGCAGGGCTGCCACATGTGCCGAGGACCATGGTTCATGTGCAGCTGAGGAACCAGTTAAGTCTCTTAAAAAAGTCGAGTTTCCTGTGAGCCATTTTACTTCTCATACCGCAGCACAACTTCCCTTTCTGAGTAGCACCTGTGCCAGTTTTCAAGCACTGGGGGAAACCTGCCCCGTTCCACCCAGCCAAACTCTTCATAAGGAGTTTCAGACCTTTTTGCAAAGTATTTACAGCTTCTGCGTAGCAAGGGGATGTGCTTCACTCCACCTACTGCTGCCTTCCTTTGGGATTGCTGAATGGGCACCTTCTGGGTGAGACCCTGATGAGAGAGGCCTGGTGGGACTCTGGCTCCTCAACTTCCCATGCCCCCACTGCTGTTTGACGCCATCCTGGTCACAGAGCAGCCCCATGAGTGCTGAGATGCCGCAGCCATGTCCATGCAGAGGGGTCGAAAGGGTCTGTCTGCACATGATTGAAGCTGCAGGAGCTGGCACAGCTCCGCTCCCCACTGATGCTGGGTGGAATTCCAGTGTGAATTCACCCCTGCACAGCCCTGCCACCCCCAGTCCCTTCTCCTCCCCAAGCCTGAGGAGCCTGCTTGGGAGATTCTTGACCGTCATCAGCCCGAGGAACTCATGCCTGGGTTCATTAAATGTACACAAAACTGGAGGCAGACACTAACAGCACACAAAAACAAACTGCTCTTTTCCTGGCAAACATGAGCACATTTCCTTTCTTGCCGCCCTCTCCAGCCTGGCCTCCCAGCCAAGTGGACCCTCCCTTCCTCCCCATCCATCACCCTCCACCTCCCCTTCTCCTCTTCTTACCAGCTTTATTTCACATTTCTGGGAAGGATCTGACCCCAGGATGCTCTCCAATGCTTCCCAGTGTCAGCAGGGCTGCGGCTCAGGGAGGGGATCCTCAGCCGAGTCCCCGGTGCTGGGCGAGCACAGCCGATGGGTTAAATCCTCCTTTCTCTGCTTTCCTGGCAGGCTGGTCTGGATGGAGAAAACATTGGAAACTGCCCCTTCTGCCAGCGCCTCTTCATGGTGCTGTGGCTCAAAGGGGTCAAGTTCAACGTCACCACAGTGGACATGACCAGGTGAGAGGTCATCAGCATGCCACCGTCAGAGGGATGGGGTGACAGTCCCTGCCCGCACACTGCCTGTCACACTGTGGGGTGCAGGGGGTGGCCAGCACAGAAATCCAGCCGTGCACAGCACAGGCTCCCTGGCCGACTGGATGTGGGTATGAGTCCGAGGCACCACAGGGCAGACTGAGAGGCTGGGGGCACTTCTTGGCTCCCCAAACCCAGCCCAGTGTGCGAGCACTGGGATGCCCCCAGTCCTGCACCCCTTCCTACACACGCATCTCAGCCCCGTCCGCTTGTTCCGGGGATGCCGGGGGGTGCACACAGGCTCTGAGCCCACTTATTGTCTCTGCTCCAGGAAACCTGAAGAGCTGAAAGATCTAGCGCCGGGCACCAACCCGCCCTTCTTGCTGTTCAACAAGGAGCTGAAAACAGACTTCATCAAGATCGAGGAGTTCTTGGAGCAGACCTTGGGCCCGCCCATGTAACTGCAAGCTTGCTCCTTCCCCTTTTCGGGGCGCGCTGCAGCGTTGCGTGATGCTGGGCAGATTGGGAAACGGAGGCAGGATGTCTGGAGGTGCCTGCGAGCAGCTCAATGAGGGGGCTGGCTGCCCACCCAGCACCCTGAGCAGCACTCAGCAGGGCCGGGGGTCGCGATGCTGAGGGGCTGCGCCCCCAGGAAGGTGGCAGGGGGGACAGAAGGGGCTAGGATGGAAAACAATGGGAGGAAGTGGTCCCTTGGTGCAGGCAGGGATGAGGGGAGCGTGGGGAGGTCCCTGCAGGTGCAGGGACCCCCGGGCGCCTGTGGTTTGCAGGTGGCTGTGGCAGCTGGTGTCGAGGCAGAGGAGGGATGTGAGACCCCCCTTTGCCTGCTCATACCTGGTGTGCTCAGCTGGGCAAAAGCCAATGCCCGTGCCTGGCTGCAGCAGTGCAGCAGGCCCAAAGGGCTGCTGGGGAGGGCCAGTGTCCCCGAGCCCATTCAGGACACTGCTGCAGCCCCCCAAGCCAGCCCACCCCGTGCCACAAGACCTCCTGCTGAGTGCAAAAAAGGAAGCTTCAAAAGCATTTGTCAGCTGCCTCCTGGGATGGGTCTGCCCTTGCAGCACACCTAGGACACATCAGCAAACGAGTCCATTCCTAAGGAACTTCTGGCTTCCCTTGACCCCTCCCATGCCAACGTGCATCCTCAGGGCTGGACCAGAGCTGCCTGCGGGCAGAGTTCTGCTCCAGGGCTCTGCTGCCACCAGCTTCCCCAAACCATGGAGTTTCTGCCCTGTGATGTTCCCCTAGCAAACGCCTGATATCACGCAGCTCCCAGGGTGGCCGCTGCAGTAATTCATAGCATCGCTCTTCTCCCACAACCAGCTGAACATCACCTGCATCCTCCAGTACCAGCCCTGGGCACCATGGCTTGGGAGGTGACGCAGCTGAGGGACCATGCAGTGGAATCTCTGCCTCCATCCTTGCCTGCACTGACACGAGTGTCTCTTTAAAGGTATCCACACCTGAGCCCCAAGTACAAGGAGTCCTTTGACGTGGGGAGTGACATCTTTGCCAAGTTCTCAGCCTACATCAAGAACCCGCGCAAGGAAGCAAATATCAGTAAGAAATGAGGGTGGGGGCCGTGGGCTGTGATCTGCAGTGCTGGGCAGGGGGAGAGAGATGTTTGTCTTCTGCCAAATCCTGCTGCTGGGTCAGGGTTCCCGCTGCCTTCCCAACCAAAGCCTTCTTGGCCTGTGGAGGAGTGAGCAGGAATGGTGAAGGCATTCCTGTGCTCCATAGGGCTAATGGCCCCGGGTCCTGGAGCATGGGGCAATGCTGCTGGGATCCCCTGGGAGCAGAGATGCTGGCCAGGGTCTAGCTGTGCACCACAAGTCTGGTCCCGAGGGCTCTGTCCCTGTACACAAAGCCTGGGAGAGGCTCAGATGCCCTGGCACAGCCCTGGGCTGTGGTGGGAGCCCAGGGCACCGGGCTCACTGCAATCATTTCCCTGCCCACCCAGACTTTGAGAAGGCCCTGCTGCGGGAGTTTCATCGGCTGGATGTCTACCTAAACACTCCCCTCCCTGAGGAGATTGACCAGGACAGCGTCGAGGACATCACTGTCTCCAAGAGGAAATTCCTGGATGGAGACCACCTGACGCTGGCTGATTGCAACCTCCTGCCCAAACTGCATATCATCAAGGTAATGGCATCAGCTGCCAGGGCCAAGGTTGGGGCACCCACTCCAAGAAGAAGTGACAGGGTGGGGTGATGCAAACAGGGATGGGGGCCCCCTACTTGTCCCCTGCCCCAAGCCAGAGAGTGAACCTTCCCCAGGTCTGCAAAGTCTCAGCCACCTCCTCCTCTCTTCTCTAGATTGCAGCCAAGAAGTACCGCGACTTTGAGATCCCAGCCGACATGACGGGCGTCTGGCGCTACCTCAACAACGCCTACGCCTGTGATGAGTTCAGCCACACGTGTCCTGCAGATGAGGAAATTGAGCACACCTACGCCAGTGTCGCCAGGAAGATGACCTAGCACCAGTGTGCCGGCGGCACTGCCCCTGGCCGAGCCCTCCACCGCCGCAGTCCTGACACAACCAAACCCCGGCTGAGGGAGGGACTGGAGGGGGTTTACGGCACCACTGCCCCTCGCCTTTTGGAATAGCACCTTGCTTCACAGCCCCCCGCCTCTCCCTCCTCCTCCTCCTCCATGTGCCATCAGTGCTGACTGTGCATACAGTCCGGTCCCTGCGTGGCTGCATCCCCGCTCCCAGAAAGGGGTGTCCCAGCCTGTGACCACATGTCCTGGGAAAAGCTGAGCAATAGCTTTCTGCAGTGGCACTTTGGTGGAAGAGATAAGACCCCAACAGCTGGTCCAGCTCAGCCTCCCCATCTGTGCTTGGAGCTGCTCTGCTCTGCCAGCCCCACGTGGTCCCAGCCATTGAGGCATCCTGGGATCCCAGCATATCACCTGGGCTGGAGCTGTTTGAACTCACCCAGTCGCTCTCCTGCACAGCACCTCGCAGCCTGCACTTGGACCAGCCCTCTCCTCCACCGAGGCATCCAGGCTCCAGCTGGAGACCCCGAAAGGCTCTGCCCCTGGTAGTTTGTTGCAGTGGCAAATTGTTCTAATTGCCAGGGAGGTTTAACTCCCGCTCAGGACACAGGGGCAGGGAAATGCTGGGGATCGTGCCTAGTGCAGAAGTGCCAGGACCTGCTGTGGGAGGGAAGGAGGGGTGCAGGGCCTCACGAAGGGCTGAGGATGGATGGCTGAGGATCAGGGCATCCCTCCCATGTGTGCCAACACCCAGGGCCATGCACTGCTGGCTACAAGATCCTGCCTAGGTCCTGTGAGCTGAGAAACCTCTCCCTGCCTTGCAGGACACTGCAGGAGATGCAGCCATGTGCAGCTCCAGCTCCACCACTCCCTCCCCAATCCCCACCAACTCTTCAGGGGCCTGACTGGGAGACAGAGGCATGGGGTAGAGCATCCCTGTGGTTACCATGCCCCAAAACCAGACAGCCTGAGAGAGCAGGCAAAGCTGCCTCGCAAAGTACTGTCTGCAGGAGACATGTGGGCAGGTTTGGTGCTCCCTGGCTCAGCCTGGTGCCTTCCCCTCCAGTGTTGCTGATGCAAGGGGAGTCAAAGCCACTCTGCACAGCCATGACATCCCAGCCTCCCCCACCCGCTACCTCCTGCTCCCCGAAGGGCTCCTGCCAGCGCCTGTGGATCCAGCCAGCCCTCCTCAGCCAGCCCCGCAGGCAGAAAAATACTGTACAGTGAGTGTGGTGGGTCTTGCGGGGACATGGCGATGCAGATCCCTCCAGCCCTTACTGCCGTGTCCCTCTTTGCACTAAAAGGCATGTCCTCACCAGCCTGCCCCTGATAGCACTGGGTCTGGGGACTGGCTTTGTTATTGATGGGTTTTTTAAACTAAGAATGCAATAAACTCTATTTTAATATGCCTTGTGTGTGTACGGTCAGCGCACGGGCCAAGGCCACCAGTCACGGAGGCTGGTGTAGGGTCGGGGTGGGCTTCCCTGTGGTGGAACCCCTTTTGAAATACAGCATGACTGAAGCTGTAGCCCCCAGTCTCTGCCACCCTGGATCACTGGGATGGACGTGGCAGCTCCTGTCCTGTCCTCATGAGAGATGTCCCCTCCCTGGAACACGTGGCGTGGGAGGGTGCAGGACCCTGTGCAGTGTGGGGATGGAGTAACCAGAAGATGCTGCTCCTGGGAGAGGGCTTTATTTGGCTCCTGCTGGCAGCCAGCATGTCCCTGCCAGGCCACGGTGGCAGCTTTTCCTTGGCCATGCGTCTTGAAGGGCCATGGCTATGGGAGAAACACTGTCCTGCACCCTGGATCCTTGCAGGACTCTCCCCCTGCCCCACGACAACCCTCCTCTGCTGCAGACCCTCTCCCTTTTGGGACTGGAGATCTTTCAAAGTTCTGTGCAGACCATCCCACAGAGAGGTGAGGGGTCCTGCGTACTCAAGGGCACGGGGACAGCGGTGGCAGGGGGTGGGGTGGCAGGCAGAGCTCCTCCTGTGCCCCTCACTTGGTGACACAGTATTTCCAGAAGCAAGCTGTGAGAAAAAGGAAGAGACACTCGTGCGAGGGGCTGCAGCAGTGCTTGGCTACAGCCAAAAGGTTTAAGGGAAGGGTGATGTCCATCTCTTCTCTTTGAGGTTTAAAATCAGTTCTAGGAGTACAGCCTGGGAGATGAATGCCTTAGTAGACACCATGGGCACCCTCTACTCCAAACCACGGGCACCCTCCACCTCAAGTCATGAGCATTCCCCACCTCTGCTTGCCATGGCCTCTTTGCAGGTCAGTGGTGGGTCAGGTCCCAGGACCTGTTGGGAGCTGGGCACTCACCTCTCTTGCTGGGTTGCTGAGGGGCCTGGTCTGTCCGGGTAAATCCCTGGTTCTGGAGCTCACCTACTGCCACCATCTTCCAGAGGACCGCATCGAGATCTTCCACCTGCCGTGGCACAGCAGCCCCATCACATGTGTGTCTTGCCCATCTGGCAAAACCCGCCCCTAGACCCCTTCCCCTCACTGCTGGGCCAGGGAGTCCATTACTGGACAACAGGGATGGGGTTTGCTGGGATCTTGTGGAGAGCTGGCCTGTGAGAGTCCCCTGCCTGGCAGTGTCCCCCTGGGCTGCCCTCCCTGAGACCTGAGAGGTACCCCCACTTACCAAGTGGTCAGGGACATCCTCCTGGAGAGTGCTTTTATTTCCTGAAAAAAAAAAATAATAAAAAAAAACCCTATGGAATGCCAGGAGCATGCAGGGGCTATGGGTCCAGCATGGGGGGCAGGAGCCAGGGGAAGGTAAGTCAGAAGGAGAGGAGACACAGCATCACCACCTGCTTTTCTCCGTGCTCCCCTGGGGACACCTAACCTGCAGGACTCCTTTGTCCTGGATGCAACCCTTCACCTCTTCAAGAGCGTCCCAGTGCCTGCCTTCCTCCACGTGTGTCCCCACACCAGCCCCATCTGTGGCCCCAGTTCACCTGGGTCCAATTCCAGCTCTGGGACTCACCCCTACCACAAGCTGCTTTCTGGTTGTGGCTCGCTCCGTCCCTTGGTGCAGACAGAGCCTGGTTTGGGTTGGCGGTGGCTTGAGTCCTGCTAGAGGCTCAGCCATGAAGCCAACGGCACAGTCAGACAGGTTAAAGGGTGCCTGGTACTTCTGAGAAACAAGCTGGCACAAGGGGCTCCTCTTGTCCCTCGGCTGACTCATGGGGACTTCCAGAGCCCCAGTAGCTTGGCTGTGTGTCTGAGGCAAAGGAAATACAATCCCAAGGCCAAGTGCTTGGGATTGCTCAACTCCCAGATCTTGGTGGGAGCTTCCTGGGGGCTGTGCCAGGAAGGCACTGGAGGAGGGATAGGCTGAAGGCTGAGGTGCTGGCAAGCCCCCGACATGTCAGCTGTTTTCCAGTTAAGCACAGCCAGGCCACAAGGGACTCGTTGCCTTGGTTGTAGCCATGTGCCTAATGCACGTTTTTGTGGTGACATGGGGCAGGGCACCGCACTGCAGCAAAGCCCCTGGCACACGGTGCCATCGCATGGTCGCACGTCTGTTGGGGAGGCTTGTACCAGCCCTGTGACTATGAGCAGAGCCCACCTCATCCCAGATCACACCAGCATGCACCACTCACTCCATGCGTGAGCTGCAATTCCCCTGTCTCCACGTAGGGTGTCAGAAGAACATCAGGTCTAGAGGGACACTTTGTTTGTACGCCCCAGACCGGCTGGTTCACAGGGCAGGCTGTCTGTCATGTCCCTGGACACGTCACCCAAACTCTGCTGCTTGCAGATCACAACAGTCAAAGCAGCCCCTCGGGTACAGGATGGTCTTCTCCTGCCCAATCTGGTCACACTAGGAAAGGGTTTAACACTGCTGGACATACACTACTCCTAATGATGCAGGGCAAAACCCTCCCCAGGCCAGGTGGTCTTTCTGCCCAAAGAGAAACAGGGGGAAGCTGTGCTTCTGGGCATGCCTGCAGCAGCCAAGCCCTCCTGCAACACCAGATATGAGCCAGATGGTCAGCACCAGCCATGAAGTGCACAGGGACAAACCCCTCCTGGTCTTCAGGCACAAACACCCCCGTGAGCTGTCCTTACCTTGGGCAGTGTTGCTTTCAGGGTAGATAGGATAAGTGCTGACACAACAAGCCCCCAGCAGTAGCGCCAAGGTGACAACCATCCTCTGGGAAGGCATCTTCTTCTCCTTGAAGGTGTGTCACCTTTACCAATTTCCTAGGAGCCTGTGAGTGAGGGAGTGTGAGGCAGGTCCCTTTTATGTCCTCCAGCTCTCCGCGATCAATATGGTCTCATCGGGTGGGTTGTTTTTTCTGCTGGTTGGCCATCCATCCTGATGACAGGAGACAACAGCCCCTACTCTCCCCCCCCAGTTCGATCTCAGTCACTCTTGAATGAGGACACTTGATAAATGCTTGGCTGGGTTTTCAGAAGCTCCACTGTTCACCATGGCTGTGATGTGCTGGGGGAAGAAGTGCTATAGAAGGCTGGACAGGTTAAGTCTGCCTCTGGTGGGGTCTGGAGGAGGATCAGAAGAGAACATGGGGCCAAGATTTGGACTAAACATGTAGAACTTCCTTTTTTTGCATGATTTTCCTCCCCAGGGGTTACCATGTCCTCTGCTCCTTTCACAGCTCACGGCAACACGAGGGCAGTGGCAAAGACTTGGCCACCTGGACATCCCAAGCTCAGTGCATGCCCCAGTCCCTAACGACAGGACTCAGCAAGTGACAGGGCTTATCCTCTGCAGCTGGCAGCGGCCAAAGCTTCCTCGGTGGAACGGCATTTGCCCTTGCTGGCATTCAGAGCCTCTCTCCTTATCCCAGAAGCTGGCAGCACAATTCTCCCTTCCAGAGGATGTGTCTGTGAGCTCCAGACAACGAAGATTGGACAGGATGGTCTGAAGCCCAAGGATCTGTTTTTTAACCAATGTCTGACCATAACACAGGGAGACAATGGTGTCTGCACGCCCAGGTACAGGCTCTCATTTCTCATAAAGTAGTTGAAGGTGCATTAACAAGAGCTCATTTCTTCTGTCTGCAGGTCCCTGTCTGTCAGGCACAGCTCAGACTGGGAGACAGATGAGGCGAAATGTTCATCCATCCTGACGGGGCACGCCACTCAGCTGGGGCCTTTCTCCTAACAAAAATCCATGTCTAGCCCGTTTCCCAGCTGCTCCCATCCCCTGGATGCCAGGTTTCATGCCACATAACGAAAAATCCTGGAGGCAGGCTCATCACTTCTGCTGTCAAGACACGACCATGAAGCACAGCCTGGAGAGTAACCATGGACAGAAAGCATGGACACCCCCTCCAAACTCACGCGTGCATCATGAGACGATGGGCACCCAGCTCAGAGGGCAGCTCTGCCTGCACCGTGTTGTCCTTGGGGGGCAGATCAGTGTGTCCAGAGCAGTGCCAGGGGAGCGGGAGGGCATCGAGCTGAGCCACCTTGTCCATTCCTTGTCCACAGACCAGAAATCCCCTGACATGGGCAGCAGGAGGATGGCACAAGGCCCAGCCATATCTCACAGACCCTGTGTGAGCCTGCTGCTGGAGGAGCAGGGGTGAGCTGTCAGATTCCTCCATCCAGCATCCTCACCCTGTGCAGCAAGGGGACCTGGTGACAGAGCTGGATGACACAGGGCTCTGTCAGCTTGGCTTCAGCAGGGTGCTCATGGCACCTCCTGAATGCAGATACTGGCCACACATCCACAGATGAGGGCACAGCGGGAACAGTTCCCCTCTGCAGCTTCCCAGCCCCAGACCTTGGCCTTGGGGTGACCTGGGCATCCCCGTGGTGTTCAGCACTTGGGTCCTGAGCTGCTGAGCTGAAGAAAAGCTCCTGCCTGGGGAGAAATCACACAGGTCTGAATCAAACAGTTTGCATCTCCAGAGCCCATCAGCCCTGCAGCCTTCTTCATGCATGTGCTCCAAACACTTCATGCTTAGTCTCCAGCTTTCGGGGCTTCCACAGTCCCCACTCACATCCCAGTGGGCTGCCAACCCAGCTCCCTCCTGGTCCAGCACTGCAGGGAGAGATGCAGCAGGAGCTGGTGGCCTGGGTCACATTGCAGCTCAGACCTGTCTAGCCACAAGGGCTGAAGGATGGGGTCAGGCAGGACAGCTCTGACCCTGCTATTCCAGGCACCCTGGGGACCCACCTGGAGCCACAGAACCATCGCAAAGGCACCTTGCAGAGGGTGGGGAGCCGGATGACAGCCCTGCTCAGCGAGCCTGGGGTCTCACAGTCCCAGGTCCCTCGCAGATGCACTGGGACATGCCGGACAGTGCTTCGGATGGCTGCAAGGGTTTGGGGTGGCTCTGGCTGCCCCAGAGCAGCTGCCTGGACAGGCAGGATGGAGACAGAGAACCACGGCAGATTCAGGGGTGGTCTGCAGCCCAAGACACTGCTCTCTGCATGTCTGCCTCCCATGGCCTGCAAAGGCAAGTAGGGATCTTCCTTTGTTCTGGCATCCTGCAAATTATTTGAGCTCAATCTTACCCCATCATTTCAGGAGCTGCCATCTCTCTCGTGTTTGGTAGCTGCTGTTTCCTACGTGGCAGCTGCAAAAGTCCCGTTAGCCCCCGCATAGCAATTTTCCACTCTCCAATACTTTTGTAGGCTGGCAGCTCAGCTCTCCGAGAATTAGTAATAAGAAATACCCTCTTGCATAGTCCTAAACCTGCTGTTTCTAATAAAGACCTGTTTTCAGCTGCATTCCTCTCGTTGCTTTGATCTCGTACCAGCAGAAGCTGAAAACACCATCAACATCGCGGAGAGCAGCTGGGAATGAGCCTATTGATCGTGGTGAGTCAGAGCTTTCACCAACCTCCGCACCAAATACCTCCAGGCACAGCGTTGTGGCCGTGGGCATGAGAAACAGCGGCTGAGCTCCGAAGTGATGGGCGTTGCGGGCTGGGCTGGATGTCTGAGGACCCATCACTGGCTCACCTATCTCCAGGCTGCGGTGGGAGCATGGGATACCTGTGGGCAGGAGGTGGGAGCCAGGTATACGCACACATCTGGGCACTGCAGCCACGACGGAGGGACTCACCTGGGCATCCTTCTGCCTGGGCTGGGGGCCTGCCCCTGGACCCAGCTCCATCCTCCAGCATCACCCCATCCTGCTCAAGCCCTAAGGCCTGGCCAGAGCGGAGCAGGTGTAATCCAGAGCCACGCCACCCTGAGCTGTGCATGGTGGTGGCAGGTCTCTGTTGGGGCATGCTGGGACCTCATCCCCGCAGCGAGTATCACACCTTCTTGCTGTGGCCCCACAGAGCCCTGCACGCCACTCACACCTCTGAGGTGAAGCCAAAACCCCCCTCTGACATTCACTCGGAAACTTCAGCTGCTAAAATGCCATCTTGAAATGTCACGAGCATTTTGACTTTTTCCACTCTGCATGAACATCCCTGTTTCATACAGAACGGGGGCATCTCAGCTGCTTCAACCACCCCCTGGGCTGGGGTGAGTCCCCGCTGCTGGTGAGTAACTCACGTGAATCACCCGTGAGGATCCCAGCACCATCTCCCTGCCAAAAACTCAGAGAAGAGCCATTTTTCTTTTTATCTTTCAAGACGTGGCTGGTTGTTATAAAAGCACTGGCTGATCCCAGCGTCCAACAACCGGGCGGCCACGGGAGCTAGCTCAGTCCCACGGTGCTGAGCCCATGGCTCTTGGCAACCAGCCCCGGTCTGGGCTGGGCTGGCCCGATGCTTGCTCTTGGCCTGGCCTGGAGGACCTCCGGCTGTGGCTCTTTCCCCTCACCTCCATGGCCACCGACATGGCCTCACCAGCACAGCCACAGGGCAGGGCTCCTCAGAAGCAAATTGTTGCAGTGCTGGTTGAAGCAATAATCAGCAGTTGCTGAAGAACCAGCCTTTCCCCACAGCAAACCAGCTGCGGGTGCAGTTTTCTCCAGGGAAACCCCAAGTTTTCCTAGTGCTGTTCCTGCAGCGCAGTGCTGGTTCTGGAATAGAAAGAATAAGTGTAGAAGCCAGTTTTCCATAACAAATTAGTGTTGTTTTAAAAAACACTCCAGTGCACAATCAGTATTACTAGATAAACAGTTTTTTAAAATCTCCTCCTCCATTAAAAAGGTTTTTTTATATATATATATGAGTATATGCATAAATTTGCTTTAGCATATACTGTACCCACACATACAGATGGACAAATAGATAAAAGTCTGGGGGCTTCATCTTTGGTCTGTATTCCTTATACTTTGGTTCAAAAGCACCAAACCCATGGAAGGAAGCTCTGAAGAGTCTGATTTCGCCCACCTGCAGCAGCCGTGCCCGGCATGTGCCCGGTGCCGGGCTGGTGCCCATCTCGCTCCTGTCCGCAGCAGGGCACAGGCCGGTCCGAGCAGGCAGCCGTTGTGGCTGGGGCAGCTCCGGGCAGCACCTTGAGCTCTGCGCGATGCTGCGATTCCGGTGCCAAGCGCTCCCAGCGTGTCCTTGCCTGCCCACTATGTCCCTCCATCGAGCGGGGGCCGCAGCTCGTATCCAGAGAAGGCAGCTGCCCGGAGGGTGCTGGGGGGCAGCTGGGGTGGCTGCCAGGTCTCGGGGAGGGGGACACTGGGTGCTGCCGCCCCCAGGTCGTCCGTCTGTGCGGTGCTGTTGGCTGGCTGTGGCTCAGTCCCATGCTCATGCTGGAGAGCGTGGACGAGCTGCCCTCCACCCTCCTCCTTGCTGGCTGGTAGCTTCACGGAGCTGAGCGGTACCCAGTGCCTTGCCATGCCAAGACTCTCTTGCAGGTCCTCCTGGATGAAGGTCCTGCCCGGTGTAGGTGGAGGAAGGCAGCTGCCTGCTCCCAGGGCTGGGCTCTGGCATTTAGAATAAAGCTGGAGGTGCCGGGAGAGCCACATCTCGCTGTCTCTGGTCAGTCCCACCAGCACTGGCTGCTCCAGGACATCATCCCCATCACGTGTCTCCCCATCCTCCTCCAGCCGCCATGACACCCGGGAGGCCACGGAATGTCCCAGCTGGCCAAGGCTGCAGGATTGGTCCCTTCCCTCATGGCAGTCTGGCCCAAACCCATTGGCACAGTAGCCCCTCATGTCCTGGGAAAGGCTTTCTCCAAGGAGCAGCTGGGCTGTTGTCTGCTCAGCTGCTGGGGACCCACGGGAGGGGAGCACGGTCAGCAGGAACAGGGCAAGCGAGTCCTCCTCGAGCTGAGGGGTGGGAACCCTGACAGGAACACTCAGCTCCTTGTTCAGGACAGCCTGCCAGGAAACAAGTAGTGAAGCAGTCAGCCTCGGCTTGCTGAGACCTCACCAGCCTGGGAGCGATGTCCCAGGGAGAGGAATGGTCCCAGGCAGCCCATCTGCCGGGCTCACAGCCAGGAGGAACACAGGCAGGGCTCTGCTCGCTACAACATGGAGGCTCTGGTGCCAGGGGATGGCCACAGAAGCTGTCACGCTGCTGCTTTTCAAGCTATGCCCCATCTGCCAGAGGCTGGTGGAAGAGCTCTCACCTGCTCAGGGACAAAAGCAACCCCCGCACAGAAGCCAAGAAGAAGAGGAAAGCAAAGCGTGCTGGTGCTGAGCTGGTCCAGGGCAAGCAGAGCTTGGTGGTGCAAGAGGTGGAGGGGAGGAGGTGCTGAGCTCCCTGCGAATGCAGGGGACCCTGGCCTGGCCGTGGCACATGCGGGTAGGGGCTGGAGGGGGACTGTTCACTCACAAGCACTTTCGGAAGGTGTGTCTCCGAGGGGCTGGGGAAGACGTGCAGCTGGACGAAGCAGAGCCCGGCCGTGCTCAGCAGGAAGACACAAATCAGTACGGCAAGGACCACCCAGGGAAAGCCTGCCAGGGGGTCACAACGGGCTGAGAAGTGGGAGAACCCCAGCCAGCATCACCCCAGCCCGCATCACCCCAGCCCACTCTACTCCAGCCCTTCTCCAGAGCCCCAGCAGCTGTCTGGGATGTTCAAGGAGGAGATGCGGGGCAAGCCCAAGGTGGATGATGAGAGAGCGTCTCCCCAAGAAAGGTTCTCACAGGGCACTACTGGGCCACAAACCCTGGTTAGGATGGGTAGGGAGTGAGTGATCCACCCCTCCATGGTGTCTGTGCCACAAGCACGACCTGAGATGCAGCCATAATGGCCCAGCCATTGAGACAGCTCCCACCTGCAGGTCCCGCTGGAGTCACCACGCACTGCTCAGCCTCCTGGCTCCGCTCCCTGTCCATGTCCACGGCCACCGTCCGGACACAGTACTGTGTGCTGGGCTTCAGGAACTCAAAGGTGCAGGATGCTTTCTTCCTGCTCCGCTTGCAGGGCACCTGGAAGCAGAGGGGATGTGTGGATGGAGGTGGGCTCTGTGCGTGGTGCCTCTCCCCAGTGCAGCCTCGACATCCTGTGGTGTGGAGCAGAGACCCTTTCTCCCTGCTCCCCAGCACCTCCAGTGCTTGTTTCTTCACCCCAGGAGGTGTTCAGGTCCCAGAGCACCTCGTTAAACATCTACCACATGCTTTCATCTGGACAGAAATGGTCACAGGTTTTTCTTATTCAGGCAGTCTAGGAGAGGGAAGGGATCTTCAGCCAGCCCCAGGTTGTGAGCCCCGAAACAGGGGTGCAAAACTCACGTCTGAGCACGGGCAGGGCTGGGGCAGCTCCACAGGCACAGGCGCTACCACACCAAAACCACTGGGCATGGGCATCTTGGCTGCCCCAGGAAAGCTTTCGCACTCTGAGCCTTGCCCACCCCACCACATACCTGCTGGATGAGCATGTCCCCTTCATAAAGATTCAGCTGGTACCTCAGCTTCCCCAGCACCTGGTCCAGCGGTTTGTAAGAGCCATTTTTGCTCCGGAAGGGAGTGAGTGGCATGGTGATATTTACCCTGAGAACATCACCCTGGAGGATCCAGGACAGCTTGGGTGGTCCCACAGTTGCTGTAGGGAGGGAAAAAGAAAACAGAGGAGGAAAATTAAGCCCTTCAAACCAGAAGGCATCTCTGGAAATGATGTCTTTTTGTTGGACACCCCACTCCCAGCACACAGAAACTTCCTCCAGCCTATCCTGACAGCAGTTTGTGCTGTGAAACCAGCTCTAGAAACAGCAGCCACAACGTCTTCGTAACAGGCAGTGCTGCCTCTGCCTCCTCCAGTCACACCAGCACAGGCCAGGACAGACCCGCGAGCACCTCCAGCTCCCTGCTGCCAAGCACCTCATCTCCAAGACACCAGACGATGGTCATGGGGCTCGCTGTGGGGTGCAGCCATTGCTCTTTTAGCCAAGTGCATCTCTTCCCTGCCAGTTGGATGCAGAGGGATGCCCAACAGCTGATGTACATCCCACCTCAGCTGCAGCCACCCTCGGCTCACTGCGACAGCCCCCCGTGAGGGGGACGTCCTGAAGCTTTTCCTTCCTCCGAAAGACAGCCAGGCTTTTTGGGCAGGACATCCAGTCTGTGCCCGCACCTCACGGCAGCCAGGGCAAAGGCAGTGCCAGAGAGACAGCTCCCACCTGCGCCGGCCAGCGCCAGCTTGACCTTGCCAGAACACAACCACCCTCACCCAGCATCTCCCAGACCCACAGCAGGGATGAACAGGGCATGCTTTTAAAAGGCAAGCCTGGAGGGGTCTTTCCTACCCCACTCGCTGTGTTCTTCAAAAACCCAAACTCTCCCAGTGCCTCGGTAGCCTGGGGCCTCCCACCCATGGTCCTCACCTCACTGTGTCTCCTCCTCTGTCCCCTTGCCCTGCACCCAGCCCTTCTCCAGCAGCTCTGCTCCCATCCCGTGTCTCTGGTTGGGGATCTTGGTACTTTTCCCACTGGCATCCTCATATGATTTCCCACAGTATCCCAGCCAAGCACCCCTCTCTCCGTCAGCCCCCAGGGAGAGCAGGAGCCCAGCTGAAGGGGCTCCCTGGTCCTTACTGTCTCTGTATGGCTGCAGCTCACTGGAATAGGCCCACTCAGACAGCTCGCCTCCAGCCACCGCTCTCACCCTTGCCCCGTAGACGTTGTGGATCTTGTCAAAATACAGCTCACACGCCCAGTTGGAGCCAGTGCTGTTCCCCCAGCAGGCCTTGGTCCAGCTAGAGGTTCTACCCATGGAGAAAAAGCAGAGATTTCTCCTTTTTGGCACCTTCCAAGCCAAAAAGGAAGCCTGCCTGGCAATCGCGGTCCTGTCTGAGCGATGAGCATGGGATAGCACGGGTATCGGCCAACAGCATCCCAGGCTGCCTTAGGAAGAGCGTTGCCAGCATGTCAAGTCCCTGGCACTGGTGGGATGGCAGCTGGAGTGCTGTGCCCTGACCTGTGCTCTCCACCACCACATGTCCATGCCAGAGAGCTCACAGAATGGCCAAGATGACCAAAGGACTGAGGCATCTGTGGCGTGTGCGAGCGGGGACTGCTAAGCCTCAAAAGAAGGTGACTTAGGGTAAGGGGTGTCATCAGGGTTATGAAGTAAAGAAGATGGAGACTTCTTAGTGGTGCCTAGTGAAGGGGCATAGGCAGCAAGCAGAGGTTGAAATACAGGAAACGCCATTTGAGCATAAGGGAAAAGAAAAAAAAAAAAGAAACAGAAACCCCAAAGCAACCCCCTTTTTTTTTCTGCTGGGAGAGTGACCAGGAAAGGGAATGGGTTGCCTTGCCCAGGCAGGTTGTGGAGGCTCCATCCTTGAAGAGTCCAAACTCAACAGGACACAGTCCTGAGCAGGGTTTGGGTGAGCTGGTCTCTGGAGTTCCCTGCCAGCTCCACTCTTCTGTTACTCCATGGTATTTACTGCCCGAAAATGAACCTCTGGCTGCCAAGGGTCTCTGAGAGCCCTCTGCCAGAGTGTGGGGGGACAAGCCACCTCCACCCCTCCCCACCTACCGACTCCTCCACTCCACCTGGTACGTGGCACCACCAGGCGAGCCAGGGTCCGGCTCCCAGCGCAGGAAAATGTGGAAGTTTTGTGCCTCCAGCCTGACATTGCGTGGAGGCAGCGGGGTCCCTGGGGAGGGGAAGCGAAGGCGTGTCAGGCAGCATCGTTCTGCTCCACAGGGCCCTGCTCCTTGGCCGGTCACTGCTTGGCCACACTGAACAGGTCTCCCCGCTTCCCACAGGCACCGTGGGGCCTCCCTCCACCCTACAACCCAAGATTCAGTCCCACGTAGGCAGACACCAGCTCCCTGCCAGGCTCAGGCAAGCACTGGCTGCCAGCGTGGTGCTCAGCATCCGCATCCCGGGAATCTCTTACACAACATGGAGCATTTTATCTGGGCTTCTGCAAAAGGTACTGGCCAGCATTTGGCTGTAGCTGCTGGTGACCCCGGAGTTTTCCCTCCCATCCCATCTTGAAGAGCACTCGGTCCCCTCCTCAACTCTGTAGGTCTGAGAGTTGTCCCTGTACTTCTCCCCACATTGCAGCCAGGACCACCCCCAGCCCGCTGCGGCAGCGCCGGAGCCAGACTTACCCCAGAGCAGGGTGCAGCTGGTGAGGGACAGGAGCAGGCTCAGGACAGGGCTCATCCCACTGTGCCCCATCCATCTGCCCCGGCTCTACGCTGCCATGCTGGGTGTGGTGGCAAGAGGATGGGCGTGCTGGACTTGTTCCACCACCTGGAAGCACAATGGGCAGCTGGAACCTGGGGTAGAGAAAATATTTTCTTCCAGGAGCTGTGCCAGTCCCACCCACTGAAGGCACACCTCACACACGGTGGCTGCGTGCCCAGCCATGGCTCAGGGGTGCCCGCTGCGGAGTTGCAGGGGACACCTGGCTGCCCCCTGGGATGGGGTGAAGCGGCAGCGGGGCAGATGCCCTCAGGGCTGCGGTGGCAAGTGGGGACAGCGGGCAGCTGCCACTCTGTGCCACAGCACCGTGCACGTGCTGCAGGGCCCATCCACTGCGCCCACCTCTAGCTGGGTCCATGCAGCATTTGGTGCTTCCCAAAGGGCTGTGAGAAGTCACACTGCCAGTGTCACCGAGACACCAAGACATGGGGCTGAGAAAGCTCCGGGGGTGATGCTCACACCGCGCTGGGGCTGACTCAGCCCTGCTCCCGGCGTGACTCATACTGGCACAACCGGTGACACTGATGCCACCGCAACACCCCCAGTCCTCCCACAGCCCTTCGTGGCACTGGGGGGGGACCATGCAGCGGGCACCTGGCCAGGCGGCACGGGGCACCTCCTTGGGGTGTTGTGCCCCAAGTAGAGACCTCCGTCCACATGAACTGCACACCCATCAGGCACCCAGGGATGCTGGGACATGTCACTGCCCTGCTGCCTCCTTCCTTCTCCAAAACCTGGCCAGTAGCTCCTTACCTCAGCCCTCACCCACCACAGGATTTTTTCCCTGTTCTTGCCAGCTATGGAGGAAACCTTGCCCTCTAGGGAGAGACGTGCAAAGACTGAGGCCAGTAATGCTGACCTGGTCATTGGACCCCCAGCAAAGACAAGGAGCCTGGGGCCAGAGACAGACGGGCGGGAGCACCGCCCTGGCCAGACGGGACATCCATAGGTCTGGCTTATTCCCACCTCTTGCTCTTCCCATTTTCTACCGACTTTGCACTAACATTATGAGCATGACCACCTTGCCAGGTATAAAATGCTTTCCCCATATTTTCTGTCCCTTGCGAGAGCTGGAAACGAGGAGCAGCCAGCAAGCAGGGATGGGCAGCTGCCAACCATGGTCAAGGGCTCTGAGCCCGAGGGCGAGACCCCTGAGATGCCAGAACCAAAGCTGGGCAGTGGGTTTACAGCTTCCCCCTGCCCCGATGCCAGCACAACCCTCCCAGCTTTGCAGCGGGCCCGTGGCTGGGACGGCAGGGGCTAAGCTCCTCTCCTCTGCCTGCATCCCCACCACCACGCTGCCCTGGAGCGCCTCGAATCCCCCTTACCTTGGGCCAAGCAGGTGCTCCTCTGGCCCTGCCGTCACAGGAACCAGCTGGAGCAACCAGGGTGGTGCTGCCGGTACCCACCACGCTCTGCCAAACGCAACCACCTTCAGCTCCGCAATCCCAGGTAGGCTCCGAGAGCATTCGCTGGGAGTGTCACCAGGCTCTGCCCAGCTCCTCGGCTCCCTGTGGCTAGAGGACAGGCCCATGTCCTCTGTGCCATGGTGGTGGGAAGCCGTGGGAGACGTCCCACAGCGTGTGATTTGGCTTTGGTGGTTCGTGCCCTTTTTCTTGGGTTAGGATTATTTTTCTTTCCTCCTTCCTTGTTGACGGTGTCTCCTCTGGCTGCAGGCTCAGCAGTGCCCTCTGCGAGCAAGTGGCGAGATGCAGCTGGCTCCCAGCACCCTGGCTGCATCCAGCCTTGGCACCCAGCACCCACACCCCCCTTGCAGGAACTACTACAGAAGAAAGGAGCACCTGGATGGTGCCAGGAGCAGAGGTGACACGTGGCAGGACATCCCCAAGCCAGGACATCCCCACAAAGCCAACACAAAGGTTTCATCCTTGCACCATCACTGCCGCAGGCTGGGTGCGCAGGCCCAGGACCCTGCACCCCGCTCTGCCCTAGAGACCCCAAGGAACCCGCGTGTGGCTCAGCTTTGCCCCTCGAGCCCCAAGCCTTGGGCAGCCCCCTGGGGAGAGAAAGCAGCAGGGCTGACGCTTTCCGAGACTGTGCAGCCACTGCGAGGCCACCAGAGCCGCTGACCCGCATGGCGCGGCCGCGCCAGCACCCCACAGCTCTGCCAGGAGCCAAGCAGGCACCGAGTGCGGGCACTTCAGAGCAAGAGCCCAGCAGCGGCCAAGAGCTACCCTGGGGGCACCTTCGCTCTATCCCTGCAGCGCATCCAGAGCCGGCAGCTTCGGTGCATCCCACGGCATGAGTGGGGACATGGCAGGGGGATGGCAGCCCCGCAGCTGGTGGGGCAACAGTCGTGGGGAAGAAGGACATGCAGCCGGCAGCAAACTGGACAGACTCTTTAATGCTACCCTCGCCAAGAACACTGCCTGCTCGCTGCCTGCGCTCCTGCCTGCACCCGCTAAGGCTGGGCAGCACGGGAGGGGGGGTGGCAGGGCAGGGGACACCAGTCAGGCTGGGTGACCCTTAGGACAGGAGGAGAAGAGAACACAGGCAGGAGACGCTTTAGCTGCATCAGCACATGGAGATCTTAAAGATCTCATAAAGAGCTCTTCCAGTGCTGCCATCAAAAGCTCACTTTTGGAGCAAAAGCTCCTCCTCCCTCATCCACCAGCTCTGTGCCGGGTAGTGCCCAGCACCATCCAGCACAGAGCACCACTGGTGAGAGGAGTGTAGGGCTGCCTCCAGCACCCCCAGCCCCTCTCTCTTTTCAGTTAGAGGGCAGGAGATACCCTGCAGCAGCTCCGGGAGGCTGGAGGCTGGCCAGGCTGCCATGCACCAGTGCAGCCCTGGCTCTCAGGGCAGGGTAAGGCCTGGCAGGATGGATGCACCCAGGGGTGCTGAGTGGTTGTCCTGGAGCAGTCTGTCAGCACCTCCTCTCCCCAGCCGTCACTCAGCATCTTCAAAGCAGCAAGTGTTACAGAGACAGCCATCTCCATGCCCAGGAGAAGACCACTGCCCATCACGGGCACCCTCTGCCAGCCTACAACAAGGGGTTCCCAAGGAGCCATGGAGAGGGCAGGTGTCCCCTGGCAGAGGGTGCTGCAGGGAGGAGATGACTCCTGTGGCAACAGCCCAGCTTCTCCAGGGCTGGAGGCACTGCTGAACGCTCCCAGGAGGGCAGAGGGGGTGCAGAGGGAACAGGTAGTGCCATGATGGGATCAGTCATCAGCGCCCGCCGCCGCCTCGCTGGGCACCACCATCTCTGTCCCTGCCTCCATGCAGTGCACGGAGCCCAGGCTAAACTTTCCCAGGTAAAACCCATCCTCCGAAGGCCTTCTCCAGATACTGGGCTACGGCCAGTGTCAGATGGTCATTGTAGGAGGCTGCCACAAGCTGGATGCCCAGTGGCAGCCCCTCGCTGCTCAGGCCCAGCGGGCACTGTGTCACCGGCAAGCCCAGGACATTGAAGATAGCTGGAAGAGGGAAGGTGGTATCAGAGCAAGCACAGCAATCAGGATGCATCCCTGCCTGGCTCTCCCCGCTGAGGGAGGCGGCTGCTGCCACACACGGTGCCAAGCTCCTGGGAGCTGGTCCTTGATGGAGCACTGCCTCAAGGCACGTAATGCAGAGACATGTTGACATGGGGACATTGCTGACCACATCTTATAAGCAAATTGCACCCACGAGTGATGACACACTTATGTGGCACTTGCTGTTGCATGCCAAGATCTGCTTTGGGACACTCCTGCCCCAGGCATCCTCCTCTCCAGGGTTCCAAAGCCAGACAGCATTGCGGCATGGCGCTGGCATCAAGATCAAAAGCCACAGAGAGAGGCCCAAACTGTACCCCAAGGGACGCAGCCGCTTTCAGGTGCCTGTGAAACCCCAGTGCCAGCTGCAACAGCGTGAGCACATCCCTCTGGGGCAGAGTGGCCCCTCCCGAGGTCAATCCTGTGCCCCTGCAAACAGCAGGTACAAATGCCAGTTTTAAAGCATAACCACGATCCTTGCCACACTTTCTGGGGCAGCGAGACACCCCTCTGGGCTGCAAAGCCCACTGCCAGTAATGGAAAACTCTTGGTAAAACAGCCTGGCTCCAAGAGGGCATTACCACAGTGGGCAAGGACATACCCACAGCCCCTCCCCATACCCAGCAGAGAAGTCAGAGCTGCTCACCTGTGTAAGCAAAGTTGAAGGGCATGCATATGGGAGAGTGGTGCCTGGGAGCTGTGGTGGGGTGGGAAGGGTAGAGGAGCACCCCATCAGGCCCCAGCAGGGTCTCCATCTCCTCCTGCAGGCTCTTCCCCATGCTCACCAGCTTGGCGTTTGCACCAGGGTTGAGTTTCATCAGCTTCTCCGTCAACCCCAGGCCTGCAGGACAAGGGCACAAAGAGGAACAGACAGTGAGAGGGAGGACTGTGGGTTAAGTGGGCTGGAAAGTGCATCGCCCACCTGCGGCACCCGCCAGCTCCTGGGGTTCCCCCAAGTCCCCCTCCTTGCTGGGTCCCACAGCGATTTCCCCCTGCACGGCTTGAAGACACCAAGTGTCATTACAAAAAACTGGCCAGAAGCTGCTCAGCGCAAACTCCGGAGTCCCTCCAAGGGGCACTGGAAGGGCACTATTATAATTTAACCACTCGCCCGCCCTGGAGCTCCTCCCGGCCTTACCAATAGCTGGCAGAGTGTGGGAAGACATCCCCACAAGCCACTTGATCAGCTCCCAGAGTGGCCACACCGGCTTCCCATGGTCCCCGAGCAGGTCTGAGAAGAGCTGAGCCTCCTGTAACACACACGCTCCCTCCATCAGCTACCGCACAACGGGGGAGAACAGGCTGACCAACAAGAGCAGAACCTCCGGATGCCCAGCCACCCCAACGCAAGCTGCTCCCGTTTCCAGACTGGAGCTGCCCGTCACGGTGTCACGCAGCTCGAGCACGGACCCGGAGCGGCGGCAGGAGCATCTCCCATTGCCAGAGCCAGCAGCAGGGAGCTCGCTCTGCACAGGGACAGCCCCCACAGCAGCACCTTTCAGTAACCCCCCCCCGGACACGATGCTCTGGATAACGTCTCCTGGAGGCGTTTACTGCTGTTACACAGCTGTGGGACAAGGCAGGAGGTGGTGGGGCCCAGGTGTGCCCTCCTGAGCAAGATGGGGTTGGTTTACCATTCACTGCTGCCTGTGTGGCAGAACGCATGAGGTGTAATACTCCTGAGAGCTTGGTTTTGCTACTAAATACTTCCATGCACCCAGTGGCTACAGCTCAGGGAAAAAAAAAACCACATAGACCAGCTGCTGAACAACTGCTCACCTCCCACCTCAGTCCTGGCATCCTCATGGGAACGAATCCCAGCCTGCAATGCCAGGAGACGCAGCACAGGGTGAGAACGCAGCAGGACGCTGCCTGCTCGGCTGACTTACCAACCTGCACGGGTGTCCACGTGCCAAAAGGGCCTCTCCCTCCCTAAACCACATCGCTCCTCTGCTGGGAGCCACATCGTCATCTCATGGGAAAGCAAGGGAGAAGGGGCTGTGTAGCTTTGGAAAGAGATGAGAGGAGGACTGGGGGGACAAAGGGAGCAGAGAAAGCCCCCATTCAGGTCTGGGAAGCCTACAGCTCTCCACAGCTGGCTACAAAGAGATGATTCTTCCCTGCTGCCACCGAATTTGCTGCCTTGGCAAGCTCAGTCTGACACACCTGCCCATCGCTGTCCTTGGATGACATCATGGCTGACCAGATCTGGAAAGAATACTTCATCTTGTGGATAGCCACGCGCTGAACTTGGACCCCCAGATCGCTTTCGAGGTGCTCCACCACCTAAGGGGAAGAGTGAGAAGGGTTTGTTCTTGCAGGGATGTGGTGTGCTGTGGTCTGTCCACAAAAAGAATGGGCAAGAGAGATCCCAGGAGAAGCTTCTTTTTGCAGAGGATCCCACAGCTCCTGCCCACTCCCCTCTGCCTGGAGCAGCAGGACCTTCTCCATCCAGTAACAACCTTAGAGCTCCCCAAACAGCCCTCCGTGCCACCCCCGCAATGCTCCCGAAGAGCACCAAGAGCAGCACAGAGGATTTCACTGAAAAACAAAAAACTCTCTCTGCATGACTAAAAGCCTGGCAGCCACCCTGGGGGGGATGCTGACACACAGCCATCCCTTCGCTGTGTGATGTGCCTCCAGAAGGTCTCCAGAACACAGACGTTAAGAAAGCAAAATCCAGCTACTGCAATGGGAAACGGGCCAAAAACTTCAGACATTCCAGCGCACTCCAACACAGAGATACCGCTGCAAGGGCATCTGCAGCTGCTCGCAAGATTTGCCCCTTGTTTCTTCTTTAACATAGGAGAAGAAAAAGATCTTTCCACATTTTTTCCACCGGAAGCACAGGACAGCACCTCCAAGGAGCCCTGCACAGAGCTGCTCATCTCGCCTCACCTCTGAGGGGCTCCTTGGATGGGTCTCCCCGAGTTTTACCTCCAGGCTCCACCCAGTGAGGGCCAGTCTCCATTCCTTCCTACCTTCTTTTGGGCCTGCAAGATCTCCTTGTCCACAGGCGACACAAAAATGGAGCCGCCGTCATGATCCATGCAGAGAAATTTTATTTTCTCCAGAGACACCTTTTCATCCAGCTTCAACCTGGAAAAGGAACAGCGCTTTGCTCACAAGTTCATCTCTGGCTCCTCCCCGGCTGCCAGAGCTGCTCACATGGTTGTTCACAAGTCCTCAGGACACCCAGTATGTCCTCAGGCCTCCCCGTCACTCCCAGCTAGTTCTGTGTACTTCTTGCTCTTAGGAAAACCCTCATTGCTCAAGATGCACCTTGTGATTACAGACCCTGCCATGGCCCAGCTTGGGATTGCACCACATGAGCCATGGAGAAACAGAAATGGTAACGGAGAAAGCAGCCACATGCCGGCTGCAGCCAGAAGCAGGACCTGACCGGTCCTCCCAGTCTCCGCTCTGCTCCTTACTGGTACACGCACATAAGAAGCTGCTTGGTTGCATGGGCCTATGAAGGGACCAAATGGGGCCATGGGGTGGGATGCAAAAGCGCATATAAAACCTAAAAGAAAGGCCAGCCCTGGAAGGGAAGGGCCATGCTGGACGGTGCTGATGGAGTAGCTCACGAGAGAAGTCTTCCTGCAAGGAGAAACTGGCTGACCATGGCTACCAGTCCCCCAGAGCATGTGGGTGGTGGGAAGCACAGCCCCGGCTCCAAGGGTCCTGCTGGAGCCAAGGGCGGAGTAAGGAAACCAGTAACGAGCAATCTACGTGGTGCAGACCCGTCTGGTGCACCGAACAGGACTGACCCGCTACGCAGGCCAGAAAGCAGCCGAGACCGATTCTGTAGCTTGAAGCAGCAGGAGGAACTTACTTGTTGGCCCCAGGACCAGCCATGACCTTCAGCATCAGCTCCAGGTCCTCCGCATAGCGGCACATGGGCCCCGTGCACAGGAAGCTGGTCCGCACCCCTTGAGCGTTTGGGAACTGGCCGTCGTTGGGCACCACCCCTGCGAGCAGAGGAGGAGACACTGGGTTCCACCTCGAGAGCACTGGTGAACAGCCATGAGCATCACCTCCAGGTACAGAGGGGACCTGTCATCCAGGGTCTGCGCCCACGGCAGTGCTCACCAGCTGACAACAAGGTGCACAGGGTGGGGAAAGGAGGAAAAGCACCCAGTCAGGACATCAGCTGCCAGGGAAACACCCTGGCAGCATATCCTGACTTTGGGAAAACATCCCACGCTGAGGATGCAATACCAGGGGTGAAACACCTCCCACCTCCCCCGCGCCTGGCAATCTGCCACCAAATGGCTTCCCGCTGGCAAAGGTTCCTCCCGCACCCCGCATTTCAGCTCCGGGCACCGCTGCCAGGGAGCAGAGGAGTTCCCCACATCCACTCTACCTGTCGTGGGTTTATGGCCGAAGACTCCGTTGAAGAAGGCCGGCATCCGGATGCTGCCACCAATGTCAGAGCCCACTCCTATGACAGAGCAGGCAGCGGCCAGGCCACCACCCTCCCCACCTGCGTGGGGGAAAATACAGCAAAAAACCACAGGCTTGTAGTGGAAACCACCCAGCAAAGCAGGAGCATCTCACAGCAGCTGCTTCCCTTTGCCCGCAGGCGGGGTGGGAGCCATCCCAGCTTTAACCATGTCTGGGGACAGCCGGGGAGCGAGGGCCAAAGGGCTTTCGCTGCCCAAGTGCCACCCCAGCACAGCTGTTCGCACACGGAGCAAGGCAGAGAGAGCCAAAGAGAAGCCGGGTGTAACACCCGGGAGGTGCAAAGCAGCTGCACCTCCAAACGGCCAACGGCACCACCTGGGAAAGAGCCCCATGAGCTCTGCAGGAGCCCAGCAACATGCTGGAGCAGCCTGCAGAGGACTCAGGAACCCTTTCCTTGCTGCGCTTTAACCTGCAGTACTGTGCTGAGGGGCCAGCGCTCACCTGAGCTGCCACCCACGATCCTCTGCAGGTCATAGGGGTTGTTGGTCCGGCCGTAGACTTTGTTGCTGGACTCATACCACATGCAGAGCTCGCTGCAGTTGGTCACGCCCAGCGGGATGGCACCAGCCTGCTTCAGCCGGGACACCACCATGGCATCCGAGGTGGCAATCACGTTGCGGCGGTTGACCAAGCCAGAGGTGTTGGGCATCCCTGCAGTGCCATGATGGGCAGATGGAGGGAGGTGTGAGAGCCAGCCCCCCCTGAGATAACCCTGGGGGCAGCAGGCTGCGAGGCTGGGGACAGGGACCATGCCTGTGAGAAGCAGGTCCCCAGCGAGGGCTGCTATCCCCGAGGCACCACAGCCCCCGCAAGGTTTGGGTGCTAAAAGCGAGCATGGACAGACGAGCCCAGGCAAGGCTGGGTGTAGACCAGGGGGAGTGAAGCTGCTTCTCTCCAGGTGCCCTGACACAGCCACCCACCACCCAGAGAGCAAGTCAGGACCTGTGAAACTGGGGAGAAGCGAGGGCAAACCCACCGTGCAGAGAAAAGGCCTCCTTGACCGTGATGGGAACCCCTAACAGGGGAAACTTCTCCTCCAGGTGGTCATCACCAGGGTCCTCCGAGAGCAGCTGATCTACCTGCCGGGCTTCCTGCAGGGCCTCCTCAAACCTGCAAAGCAGCAGCCGGGGTATGCTCTGGGGCTCCCTGTCCCCGTGGGATCTCTGTGGGGCGGGCAGGCGCTAAGGGCATGCCAGGGGCTGGTAACGGAGAGCGAGACCTAACCGGGAAGGTCTGCAGGAACCGCTTGGTTCCGCACTCGCCAAACCCCTGCCGGCAGCATCTGCACCAGCCTTGGGCACCAGCTCGGTGCTGCCATCGGGGCAGCCGGGGTGCGGGGGTCACGCTGCGCCCCCGGTGCGAGGCAGCACTCCTCCTGGGGCAGCGGCAGGGGCTTGGTGGCAAGCGGCGGCAGCGGCAGTGAGCCAACCGTCCGGTCTGCTCACGGCCAACCGGCCCGTGCCCTCTCCCCGGTCTTACCTGTCCTTAACGACGGCGTTGATGAGGGGATTGACCTCCTTGATCCTCTCCGCGTACGCCTCCACCACCTCGATGCATGTCACCTGCAACACCGAATACACCGGAGACCGCCGTGAGATGCGGGGCGGGGGGGAGGGCCCGACGAGGGCCCGGGGTACGAGAGAGTGACGCGGGGCGCACCCGGTATCCCCACGGCGGGGCAGCCAGCGTGACCTTCCCCGGGTTCGCGGCGCCTGCCCCTTGCCCGCCCGGGTCCGGT
>VZZY01002855.1:139408-183715 GCA_013400335.1 Eurystomus gularis
CCAGCCCCGCCCCGGCGCTGCGGGTGTCGGGTGCCGCCCGGCCACCCCGCTCCTTGGCGTTCCAACGGAGCCTCCTCCGCAGGCTTCGCTCGTAACTCGCTGGTTCTGGCACCGGCGCGGAGACGTTCGGCGGAGGCTCGCAGGGCCGAGCACCGACTGCCCAGCCCGCACGGCGGAGCGGGACGGCGGCGGGAAATGGCGGCTGGAAGCGGGTGTCTGAGCAGCACCCGGCCTTGCTTACACCGCCTTCCTTCCGCGTAGTTGCAATCAAACCGTCGGTGAGAGGAGGCGGGATGAGGGGATGCGCGTCCGGTGGAAACCTTCGGGGGCTGCAGAGCCAACGAGTCAGCGTTTACCGAACACCCGCAGCGTGCGCGCCCGGCGGGGCCCTGCGCTGGCCGCTGAAGTCATCGTGAGAATGGTTCTTTTTTTGCAAACTCCTACCAAAGAGGGCTTTTTGTTTTTTCCTGCCTAATGCAAATGGAGGGGAGGGGAGCGGGGAAGCTGCTTTCCCTGCTCGGGGTGAGTTTCCCTTGCCCCAGGAAAAGCTTCTCCATCCACTGGTGGGTCTGGTCACCAGGTACCTCCACGGGGCTCAGGAGGGCCCTTCCAGCAGTGAAAGGTGGGGAGTCCCGCGCTCCCGCAAGGACAAGGGGAAGTTCTGTCCCCGCTGGTTTCAATCCCCGGCACCAGCTCGGGCCGAGCCGTGCTGTGCGCGGTGCTCCCTCGGCCATGTGTGGCCGGCAGAGGGTTAAAAGCGGCTTTCTTCATTTCTCTGACATTGCTGGAGCACCCGTGGCCTTATTGAGATCCTTAAGTAGCTTTTTCCTTTCCCCTCGCTATCTAAGCACCCACGCGCCCTCCGATTACAGCAGGTCCAGGTTGGAGAGGTCTTTGCATGTGCCCTCACCTTGCCTCACATCCGCGCCTCTGCAGTCGCGGCTGAACGGAGCCTCAAAGCCACATGCTTGGAAGAAACTGTGCCTCAGCACTTGCCAAAACCTGGCTTGGGAAACCTTCCACCCTGACGGCTCATTTTCACTTTCCAGATCTGGAAGTGGGGATGACAAGGTCTCCTTGTAGCTGAGTGGCCTGGGTCACTTGGCTGTCCCGTGGGTCTCCTCCAGAGCTGGAACAGTAAAATTCGTCCTCTGGAAGGGGGCAGGGAGAGAACGTCCCTTTGAAATGTGACCCCAGCTCTGCCTTTGTCATTTTTTTTCCTCAGTTTCCTGCTGGATTTGCCATCTACCACCCACCCCCAAGCCCTGCGCAAATGCTGGCATTGAGGAGTGTGAGCAGAACCACTCCTGTCCTGGCTCTCTGCTTCCTTTGCTGCTCTGGAGCTTTAGCAAAGAGCCCCCCTCAGCAACCCAGCTTTGGCATCCTGTTTGCCCTGGAAAGTGTCTCCCTTAATCTTTGTCTTTCAACTTTCAGGAGCAGAGCTTTGAAATTCCTCCCAGATCAGCTGCCAGGTACTTGGCAGGAGCTCCCTGTGTCCCTGCTGACCACGCTGCACACCAGCACTGCCCCAGATAGCAGCTCGTGCTGTTTCTCATTAGGTCAAGCTGGTGAGCTACCCGGGAGCTGAGCCAAGAGAGCAGCCACCATAGGAGCCCAGTGGAGCTTCATTTCCATGGAAAACAGAAAAAAATGGGATGGAAGGTGCTCTAGAAGTAAAGCACTGAGATCTGGAAGCCCAAGGTCATAATGATTAAGACCGCTTTTCAACTACCAGAGCCAACCTAACAGACAAACACCTCACATATGCACACTAAGAAGCCAGTTAATTCCAATCTGATTAAAATACAAACAGCCGAGAGCAAGGAGGTTGGGAAGCAGTGAGGGAGGAGCAGCAAGGAGCAGCGAAGCTCACACATCTGAACCTGTCCCACCACTCTTTCCTAAGGTGCATTAGCCTGTTTGGAGAAAAATATGATCCAGGGTCTTGTTCTTCTGGGGTTTCTGCTTATCATTATTCCCAGTTTTAACCAGTAATTGTCCAGGAACCCATGGACCAGGTTCGGGGTCAGAGCGTGGGGCTGGTGGGAAGCAGAGGCGCATGCTGATCAACTGTGCTGTATGCTGGCTGCTTCACCGCGCTCACCAAAGCCGCTCTGGATCCTCACCAGTGCAGAAAAGTACCTCTTTGGAAATCGAAAGAGGAAATAGAGCCTGGCAGCACAATTCTTCCCTTTGCAAAATGAGTCTTCTAAAACTCTCCCTCGGAGCTTCATAAGGAAACTGGGTTTTGTGCAGAACAGTGCTGGGGGGAGGGAAGAGGGAAGGGATATTTAAAGGTTCAGATTTAAACACAACAACTCCGGTGCCTGCTTCCCAGCTATCTCAGAAGTCTAAAGGCAGTCCCTCTGAGCATGCTCTTAGCCAGACCCACCACTGAGGGATGCTGTGCTCTGCGTTTCCATGAGCTGGCCAGGAGCCAGGCTGGTGTTACACCCGGGTTCTGACACCCAGGGTCTGCAGATAAAGAGCTCTCACCCTGCCTTGCCCTGCTCTCGGGCAGTGATCGCAGACCCTGGCATTGCAGAGGAGGGCACCCGGAGGCCCCTGGGCTGCCCAGGATGGCACTCGAGGCTCCTGGGGCGCGTGGAGGGGCAACCGGAGTTGCTGGGCCGCTGAACTCCTTTCTGCAGAGGCAGTGCCTGGAGTGCTCTCATCATGGGAAAGGCCATGGACTTCATTGGTGCACTTGGACTTGACCTATGCAAAGGCACAGATAAACCTGAGCTGCAGCACCGGGGGACATCTCCTGGTCCATGAGCTCCCTGAGGTGTTTGGGAAGCTGTCCCCTGTGCCTGTGCTGTGCTCACCCTGCAGTCCCCACAGGGTGCAGAATGCCCTGGTCTTTATGGCAACGTTGGGAGCGCTTTTGGCAGGCCCGGCTATCACTGAACCGCTGCCAGGTCCCTGTGGGGACTGTGCACCCCCTGCTTTGTGGTGGCCCCACTGTCAGTGTGGGGAGGAAAGCCCTGGGCTTGGCTGGGCTCTGGGGCTGCTGGAGCTGTGGGCACCGTGACACCATTTCCAGTTCCAGAGAGTGGATCTTTTTCCCTGTCCAAAGGAGCAGGGTCTGGGTTCCAGCTTCATCTCCCTCCATCCGCAGAAGCAGGGGCTGTGTCCGCCAGCTTGCTCGGTTTCCTGCAGCCCTCACTGGGATCTATACCCAGGAGGAGCCAGGCGGCAGCTGGGCCTGGCAGCACACACTGGGCTGCTTTTCTTCTTGGAAGTAAAAACTGGAGCAAGCCACAACTGAGACAAGGCGATATTTGATTTATTCACTGCATTGTTTATTCGACTGGTGCTAACAGCTCTCAGAAAGAGGCATCCTGCATTGACTCTCCAAGTCCTTGTCTCCTCCTGCAGCGAGCTCTTGCTAGCTACCAGGCTGTCAGGATATCCAGCTCATCACCCCAGTGGGCCACAGCAGGTCCCCCAGACATGTGTGATGGTGCAGTTCCTGCAGGAAAACCCTGTAATGACCCACCAGGCCAGAGCAATGGGGTCCTGGTGCCTCATCCCCACCATTTGGCTGAGGCTTGGGATGGGTGCAGGTCTGCCCGGTTATGGGGCAGGCTGTTGCTATGGGGCAGGGAGGTTGATGGGCATTCCCTGCCTGTTGTAGGAGTCCTCTTTGTGGGGATGCTGCCCTGCTGCCACAGAGGTCTGGGTAAAATGTGGCTGTGGGGACACCACAGCAGACCCACTGGCAGAGCAGCCATGTGTTTTGCGGCCAAAGCTCTCCCCAGCCGACCTCCATCACAGCCCAACTGTGCGAGGGCTGGGCCAGACCAAGCCTTGCACGGTGCGGCAGCCAGTGGGATTGTCCACCTGGATGCAACCAGAGCTTCTGGCAGGAAGAGAGAGCTTCCCTCTGGAGTAGGGCAGCGGGACGGCGCAGACGGGAGTTTTGGGGCTTGCTGTGCCCCCTGACACTGCGGCGATGGTGCTGAGCACCTTGGGCCGGGGCTGTGCCACGGGAGGTCGCTCCGCCATCGCTGTTTGGATCCCCAGCCCCGGCCCGCAGGGCTGCAGCTGCTCCCGCTGCACGGAGCCAGAGTACACTGTGTTCATTTCGAGTCCATGATTAAGCAAAATGTTTATGCATGCCTCTGCTCCTACGAACTTGGCCGGGCTGCACGAAGCCAGCTCTCTACCACGGCTCCAGCTGCACTGTCTGGGGAAGGGTCTGTGTGGTGCTAACTTTAGGACCCTGCTGCCTGCTCTGGGTGGTCCCCACTCCAGGAACCCCCACCCTCGGCCCCTGCACCCCCAGGCCCACTGCAAGGGGCTTTGGCTGCTGGGGAAGGCTGCCAAGGGGAGCTGCTGGCCCCTCTGAGGGGCTGGTGGGGGTCACACTTTGCTTCTTTACCCGGGGAGGTTGCCACCCACCCTGTGAACCCGCCATCCCCTTCCCACTTGAGCAGGACTTTGGGGTGCATCTCAAGATTTCAGGAATGGCTAAGAAATTCCCTGGGCTCCAGGGCATCTCCAGCAGAGCAAACACCATTCCTGGCACTTGCCTTCCCCACACTCTCCCGGAGACCACCTGGGGTCACAACCATGGAGCAGGACCAGCCAGGGCGATGGCAGGGTCAACACTGGATACTGGGGCTGGCCTGCCTGCAGCTCCATGTCCCCTGTCCTGCCCAGCCAGCATCATCCAGATGTGCCCACTTCCTTCCCTGCCTGAGGGAACTGTTTGTGCCAGTTCTGCACATCTGAAGTTAGCTGGGGACAGGCTGGCCCCACTGGCCTGTGTCATCTCTCAAGCAGTGCGCAGCCACCTGGTCCATGTTTACAAGGCAACCCTCATCCAGATGTCATCACCATATTCATGGTGTTGCTCCTGCTGATTCCTCTAAACCCCTTGGAGGGATTGGGGTAACTCTACCCTGGCCATTTCTCCTATGGAGAAGGAGCAGCACACCTTGGGCAAGGGAGCACCAGCATACTGAGGTCATTTACAACCCTACCAGGTGAAACCAAAGCCAAGGAGAGCTGTTTGGAGGTTTAGGGAGCTCTGGACACAGGTGTCACTTGGGGATGGATGATGGAGCTGGGATCTGCTCCATGGACCAAAGAGTTTAAGAGTGCCTTGGAGACTGGCACTGCCCCATGTTTGTGTGCATGCTAAGGGTGTGTGGGGAGAGTCACGTGAGATGGAGCATCTCAGAGTGCAGAGCTTAACAGCCTAGTAACACAGGTAGGGGCGGGCAGGCAGGGAGGCTGGAAGTAACTGGTGGGACTGGTGCTAAACTCTCAGTCCTTTGGTTGGTAGTTGGGTGATGGGTACCGAGCAAGGGAGGCCAGCCCTGTGTGTTGGCCAGCCCTGCGAGGAGCAGGGAGAAGGGATCTGCAGGACTGAGATGGGGCCAACAGCGAACCTCAGAGCTCGGTGCTTGAATTTAGGAGGCTGGGAAGGGGGAGAAAATGCTGATGGCCGTCAGGTGCTGATGGCCGCTTTGATGACGATGGTCCTGTGCTGGACTCCCAGCCCTGACCCACTGCCCAGCGAGGGCTGCAAGGTTGTTTCCCAAGAGTGCTGGCTTTCAGTAGAGCTGGTTGCCCAAGTGGCTTGTGTGGCCCTGCCAAGCCATGCCATGGTCCTTGCGAAACAGTGTTGATAAACACTGCGGGGCATGCCAAGTCCTGCGAGACAACAGCTGATGTGCTTGGGCTGCAGGGAGTGCCTACACGGTGAGAGGAATTTTCCACTCCTCTCCAGCAAGCGTGTCTGACCTCACTGGGGGACCGTCCCCAGCAAGTCGAAGATGTATTTGCTGGTGTCCCAGCTGCCGCTGTCTGGCTCTATCGACCCTACCATGCAAGGACTGTCCGAGGCACAAATCAAGGCCTCGGCACAAGAGTTGGGTTGCCCAGAGCATGGTGGCACCCTACAGAGATGGGGTGCCACCATCCCCACGGCGACCCAATTGCCCCCACCTCACCATGGGGCCCTTCTTGTGCCCTGATGATGAACAACCCATTAATTTTCCCTTTCCAAGAACATGGGCCAAGCTGGGGTGAGCCCTGTGCTGGTCCGGTCCCTGTCCCAAGGACTTGCCTTGCAGCAATACAGGTCTTGCTTGCGTGAGCCCTGGGGGGACTGGAGGAACCTTGCCAGGGCCTTCTAGGCTGCCTGGATCAGCTCTGCCTTGCTGTGTCTTCTGGTGTGTTGGAAACGTCTCAAAGAGCGGCAGTTTGTTGTGGGAGAAGGGCGTGCTCCATCACGTGCTGGCTGCTCTGTGGTGATAAGCATGCTAGAGCCCCATTTAATTTGCCCGGCGAATGTCCTGGAGCTGGAGCTCTCTTCACTTGCCCTGTGATCCCACCAGGCTCTCAACAGACATATATAAAGTTCTCAGTAAACAAAGGCTGAGCTTCTCCAGGGGCTGGTCTGGGACTGGGGAGGGTCGTGCCAGGCTCTGCAGACCTGGCCAGCATGCCTGTGCAGGGTGCCACATGTGTCCCTGGGCAGCTCCTGTCCCCCATCGCAGCCTGGCGTGTGCTGCTCCCCACAGCCCCAGCACCTGTGGGTGAAGAGCATTTCAAACCCTGGCATCACCACATGTGGCTTCCCACAAAGTGTCCCAAGGGGCCAGGACCATGCTGATGAAGGAGAAGTCTAAAGGGTGCCTGGGAGGCTGCGTGTCCCTGCTGATAGCTGAGCAAGCATGGTGTCACCAGCTGCCTGGGCAGCAGGAAAATCCAAGTATTTGGGGCAACGTTTATAAATTATCATTAGCGGCTGATCTCTGGCAGAACAGGACCCTTTCCAAAGGCCTTCTTCCCCACACCCTGATGTGGGAAGCCACCAGCATGCGGATGGGGCCATCTGGGGTGCTCCGTGCTCCCAAGAGCAGTGAGCTCCGGAGCAGCATGGGGCTCTCCTCCCCACGTCCCCTGGGTCACTTCTGGGACACTGCTGCAATACATTTTCCAGTGCTGTGGCCAGCTTGATTTAAAGTGACCAGAGTGACAGAGATCCTGGCCGTTCCCTTAGAAGAGTGTTTCAGAGCCTGGTGTGAAGCCCCTGTGTGTGGTGCCAGACTCTGTCTGCACTGCTGGGCTTGCTGCAGACGCAGCACGGGGAGTTAACCCGGGGATGGTTGGTGTTTGTCACCACACAAAACTGTCCCATGGAGGTGTTTCTGCTTTCTCTCAGGGACTGGGATGCGCTCACGTTCAGCAGGCTGTGGGATGATTGTGTGCTTCTGGGGTGCAGTAACTGTCCCACGGGACAGCTGGGGCTGATTGGGGCTGGTGGTTCCCTCTGAGATGTGTTGCTGCCGCAGGGCTCTGCCTGGGAAAGGCATAGCTTGAGTTCCTCCTCCATCAGTGGGCAAAGGAGCCAAACGTCAGCCAGCGCCTGGAGAGAGAAGACACGGGGGGAACAGAGGGCTCTTGTTGTAGACAGGACACTGGTGCTTTCCTGGGAAGGCACCGCTGCTGTGTCGTCTGTATGTAACTGTACTGGCCACGCGTTGTTGTGACTGTGCTGCCCAACGTGTAGTGTGGAGTCACTGCTGTTATTACTGAGCTGGTGTTATCAGGGAGCGAGCCAAGCTTTGGACACGTCACCTCCTCCCCGGGGTTGTGCCCATGGGGCATCCTGTGGCCCATGTGCAGTACAGGGGGAACAGCATGGCAGGTTCCTGCCAGCAAAGGCAGGCATAGAGGAGACCTGGCTTCCATCAGGGGTGTCTGGTGGGGCAGGAGGAGATCTTTGTTCTCCCTTTCTCGAACCTTGGCTTGGACCATCGGCTCCCCCTGCGAGCTAGAGCCACCCTGGGGCTGCTCCCCTCTGCGCTACCTATGGCAGCATTGGCAGAGGTGGGACAGCATCTTTGCCATGGCCTCAGAGAGAAGGTGGGGGAGGAGGAGGGAAGATTTCTTTTGCTTCTGTGCAAAAAGGCTGGCAGTCCCCTAAAGCCAGATTTTCCCACCAGGTAGAAACAATTCCTGGTTCACATGTTTCCCCCAGGACTCTGTTGTGCTCAAGCACCATCACCTAGAACTGCCTCGGCAGGGCACCTGCCTGTTGCCTGCTCCGGGTCTTGCCCATAGAAGGAATAAAAATGATTAACTGGGGTTTTACTGCACGCTCAAGTGACTGCTGTAGGTACAGGGTGCAGCTGCCCACAGCCCAGGGCAGCTCCTACCATCGTGCGCCGGCTGTTCCCCTGCGCCGTGTGCGTGGCTGTGCAGCCCAGCCGGGCTCTGCTGTGCCGGGCATCACCGCCGACTGCGCGGGCACTGCTGGCGGGTCAGGCTCCCGCATCCCTTCCGGAGGCCCTGCAGGCTCTGGGCCGGTGGGTGCGGGGTCAGGGCATGGTGGGAGCTGGACCCTTGCCAAGGCAGTGGCGGGGTGACGGGATGCGCTTGCCAAGGGTCCTGCTGGGAGTGCTCCCCGGAAGGGGGCAAATGCTGGGGCCTGATGCTGTGCAGGGAACCTGCTTTTTGGATGGTGATGGGAGCAAGGAAAAAGGGAAATGTGTGGTTTGCTCATGGCAGCAGATGGCTGGAAACAGAGGAGAGGCCACTTTCTCCTCTTGGCCCCAGCCCTGGTGTCATGGCTTGCTCTCGCAGGCAGAGGAAAGGGCAGGCAGCAGGACACCCAGTGCCAGCACATTCTCCGCTGGGGAGAGACAGAGCTTGGGCAAAAGGCATCAGAAGACGCAGCAAGCCCTGTCCTGCCCCTGGATACTTGGGACATGTTGTTCTCTCCCAGCGATGATAAGGACAATCAATAAAAACAGGCAGCTGGGACTCGAGCCTGGCCTCCAGCCCATGACCTTCAGGAGGAGCTGGGTCACTGGAGCAAGCGCAGGCACTCTCGGCAGCAGGGCGAGCGGCTACTCGTTGGGAGCAAGCGGAGGGTAAGCATTGCTGCCGGAGCATGCAGCAAGTGTGTGGCACAGCCCCGGGTGCACAGCCCTCTGCACCTTCAGGCAGACGCTGCTGCAGTGGCTCATGCACACGCCGTGGACCTTGATAACAAGCTAGGACAGTAACGAAGCTCCCACAGATGGCAGTGCGCTGTGCACATGCGCGCAGGGGAGGCTTGGCCAACCAAGCTCTGGAATAACCCTGAGCACTTATATAACAATCTGCATTTACAAATCACTGCACAAACATGACCCCCTCGCCGAGATCACAGCCGATCTCAGCAAGATCCTGATAAAGCCAAAAAACAAACCTCCTCAACCCAGCTCCTGGACCCAGCTGGTCGGGACTGTTGGGGTTGTGACGTGGGAGGGTTTGCAATGCCCTGGCCAAGCCGCAGTGGTGGAGCTCTGGCTCTGCGTAATGGCCTCGAAGGTTCGAGCTGGCCAAGGGCCAAGGTGGGCGTCTGCCCTGCAGCAGGCTCTGGTTCTTTCTGAGCTTCTCAGAGCTGCAGTGAAGCTTGGGGTTTTGCAGTTCCTTAGGGCAAAAAGGGCTGTGGCGCCACCACCTTCTCCTGCCCCAGGAGGAGAGTCCTGACCCAGCCCCTCCGGGATGAAATGACCTTTCTGGGGGGGTTGCAATCCAAGGACTCCAGCCTTCAGCTGGACTTTCAGTGCCTGATGAAGCACAGGCTGTTTCTTTCTCTGCTGCCCAAAAAGCACTTCCTTCTCCTGAACATGGCCAAGGCAAGGGCTTTAGGATGTGCTGTTTCATGTTGTGTCCTCTGTTTCAGGAACATGGCAGCATCACTCCCACTGGGACTCTCAGTGGAGAGGCTCTGGCCGTGGCAATGGTACACCACAGCACTGGTGGTCACCCTGCCCCTCACACTCTTCTCTCCCGCTTAGAATCCCAAGTCCTTATCCCAAGCCTGAATGTGACACTGGCTGGCCCCAGCTCTGCTGGCCCCGTTCAGCAGTTCCTGTGCTGCCATAGCTATGCTCGACCTTCTCTGGGCATCTTAAGCCCTGTCCATCTCTCCAGGTCCTGTTCCATCGGCTTCCCTTGACCAGACATCCCTGTCTGTGCCTCTGCACCCCCGGCTTGCCCTGGGCTGCAGCAGGACCAGCTCATGACCTCCAGCCCTGCTGGCACGACATAGATGATATCACTTGGTTGGGCTTTGGAGAGGTGAAGGCTGTTGCTGGCACGATTGGGAACACGTGGGTATCATGACTCCTTCAGAGGAAGGCCAACTCTTGCACGTCACGGCTGCATGTGAGCAGAGAAGCTGGCTCTTGCATGCAACACAAGGCAGCCAGTGCTCCAAGGCACGTGCCTTCCCTGTCCGGTTTGGGAAGCCCTTCTCCTTCCCGGCACCTCCCGCCCTGCGCATCCCTCCTCTTCCTCTGGGCATGCCAAGCAAGCCACCTGCTCCAGTCCTTTGAGAGTGCCTGCAGCAAAGACCCACCAAGAAAAGCCTAAAAATAGCCTAGAAATAGTGGAGGGGAAAAAAAAAAAGAAGGCTCTTTGTCGCCCAGTGAACAGTAGAACCAGTTGCTGCTTGATGAAAATGAGAGAGGAACTGGGAGTTAAGAATAACATCCGGGAGCCAGCCCAGCCACTGAGTTCCCAGCCCTTCTGCAGGCCCTGCCTGCACGGGCAGACGGTGCTCATGAGAACCTGAGTCTAAAATCCAGAGGATCCAGCGCTGCCATGCAAGGTTTCATTGTGGAAATGAGCAGCCTGTCAGAGTAACTGGGCAACCAGCTCCTTGCAGCCCATTCACAGCCTGCAGGCTTCCGGGGGACTGTGGCTTTTCCTTGGAAGGCACTGGAGGCAATCAGAAAGCAGAGTTATAGAAAAGCTCATTTGCAGAGTCTGGTCAAGTGGATCCAGCACATGCCCAGCACATCCCAACCCTCCTGAGCCATGCCAAGGCCAGTTCCCTGGGTAAGGAGCAACCTGCTTAAGGTGGCCAAGAGCTTGCTGGGCCCTCCCTGCCACAGACGCAGCAAAGCCAAGTGCTCCTGCTGTCAGTGGCGGAGGAGGCTCCCAGCGAGCCCCGCTGCAGCAGCAATGCCTTATCTTGCCCTCCGTGCCATTGCTTGATCCTCCCAGGGAGCAATGCAGTGTGCAGAGCGGTGAGTGAACACCCTGGGCTCTGGTCCTCCTCCCCCCAGCACAGCAGCAACTGTGTCCCTCAGGGGGACCACTCTTTCTGATGACCATGCTGGGGACGTCCTGCCTGTGGGAAGCTCTTCCAAGCCTGGAGGCAGCAGTCCAGGCATCTCGGCCTTCCTGCAACAGGGACAGCCCAGAGCACTCTGCATCTTGGCTCTCTCTTGGAAGAGCTTCACAGCTGGGAGCAAGGGGACTTGAGGCTGGAGAAATGGACTCTGCAGGAGAGTAACCTCATTGGTTTTAAATCCTGCGGGCTGGGTTTTTGTTCCTGCCTTAGCACTAGTTCAGCATCCGCCCATTCCTCTTGTCTCCCTGCCAGGAGCTCCCAAGGAGCTGGTGGAAGTCACCAGCGAGAAGAGAGCATCACGCCTTTCCTGCCATGCTGGGCTGGGAGCATGCAGAGTGGATGGAGGGTGCGCTGCTGGCACAGGCAGGGCAGAGTGGAGCTGTGCGCCGAGTGTGTCTCCAGAGCCAAAGCCTGATGTTGGTACCCAGCTGTGGAAAAGTGCCCTTCCCTTTGATCAAGGAGAGGTGTCCCTCTTTGTGGGATGGGCTTTGTGCCACCCGAGGGGATGTTGGAGCTGTGAATCCCGGGTGCCCAGCCTGCACGGCCGGGCAACTCCCAGCGCTACCATCGCCATCACCCTGGCCAGGTGCAAAGAGGCAGAGTAGCCTTGGGGGGTCTCTCATGGCAGAGAGCTCTGTGTGCCTCAAGTCTTCACCTCCTGGTGGCTGGGAAACCAAGTCACAGCACCGTGGTCTTCCGGGGAGTGATGGCCTCTTTGGGCTCAGGTGCTGTGTGGACCCTTGTGGTCCCCGAGTGGGTGACACCAGAGTCCTGCAGCCCCAGCAGCCTGGGGAAACAAGGCTCAGTGGAGCCACGGTCCACCCAAAGGTAATCCAAACCCATTGCTGGCAACACCATGCTGGCATGTCCCCCGGCACACAGCTGCCGTGGCCTTGCTGTCCTCCCTCGTTCATTATTCTCTGCCCCAGTTCACAGCAGCTACGTGTAGGGCAGATAAGGGCTGTGCCGGGGCCAGGGGTTGCACAGCCGGGTATAACCCTTGCTCCTTCCCCTGTGCACCCTGTGCCAGGCTGCAGCCCAGAGCCAGCCCTGCCCACAGGGTGCCCGGGCATCACCCTGAGCCCACCACAGGGCTGGGAGTGTGGCCGGGAGGTGGCAGCAGCCCCTTACCGTGGGGCCAGGCGTGGGGCGCAGGGCTGAGACCCCTGCAAAGAAGCATTCCCACTGCTCTGGCCCCTTCTCTGGCAGCAAGGAGGGCACAGGGAGAGGAAGGAAGAGCTCTGAGAGGACAGATATGCTGGAGGCAGCTTCAGTGGCATGCTGCGGGACAGGGACCGGCAGGCACGGCGGCTCTCTGAGTGGGCACAGCTGGGCTGTGGTTGAAGCATCTCGCAGCAGGGCCCTGCGAGGCATTGTGGTTTGAGGCAGCAGCGTGTGGAAGTCGGAAAGAACAAACTGTTCAGCCGCCAGCCCTTTCAGCTTCTGCTTTCGAAGTTATCTAACAGCCCAAACAAACACAGAAAGTGCTGGCTCAGCCACAACTGGCCGGCCCAGCCCGGCAGCACTGGGCAGGCACAGCCTGTCCCATTCCCATCCCCACAGCCAAACATGCTGTGCTGGGTCACACCTGTGGCCACGCTCGGTGGGGTGGGCAAGGGGATCTGCTCCTGTCCCCCACCATGGCTGTGCACCCCCTTCCAGCACCACCCCAAATGCCACCTGGCACAGGGCAGCTCCCCAGGCGTCCTTCTGCAGTGATGGCTGGTGATCTCTTGTCCCTGCAGAGATGGACAACCTCCATGCCTTGGGAGGGGTTCCCTTGCACTCTGCTTGGTCCTGCTTGGCCACTGGCACACAACACAGCATTGCCATGGCCATGCCCACACCATGTGTTGGGAGACAAGGCTAGGGTGCAAGGACTGGCACAGAAATGCTGCAGCCAACCTGTGTGAAGAAGGAGCATGCTGACTCACCACCCTCAGGTGCTTCAGTGCAACCCATGGCTCTGGAGATGAGTGCAGGCTGCCAGACCCCGCAGCCTGCGGAGGTCCTGCGTGGTTCAGCCATGCAAGGGGACAGGGACGAGTCTCCGCATCCCTAGACAAGCTGTGGGACCAACCATCTGCCAGCTTGAGGGATGCAGGAGGTGACCACAAATGGTGCAGAGAGGGGGAAGCCGTGCCCAGAGCTGGGCAGCAGTGGAGAGCCTGGAGCAGGGTCCTGGAGTGGCCCTTCCAGCCCCAGCCCGTGGCAGAAAGGGGAAACTGTGTGCTGCAACCAGCTCTGAAAACAGAGCAGTGTTGTGGTGTCCTGTCACAAGTGCTGAATTCACACGCGGGGGTGCAGGTGGGAGGGGGAAGTGGGAAGGGGGTGGGGAGCCCTGTTACGTGGAGCGAGTCCGCCAGCCTTCCTTCCTGCGCCCGGGGCTGAGGGTATATAAACAGCAGAGCTATAATTATCTGGGGCTGGTGAGCAGCGAGCCTGAGCTGCCAGTGGCTGCGGGCACCGGCCACGGGCACGGTGGTGGGCCCAGCAGGCACAGAGCACCCCGGGTGGGCACCCACTGCCCAGGAGGGCTGCGCTGTCCTGCCAGGGACAAACGAATGTTCCCGGTTCACTGCCTCTGCAACAGGAGTGATGGGGCTGTGCAGACCCTGAGGAGAACACAGAGGCTGCGTGGATGGAAGTGTGCCCATGGAGGGGCCTGGAGGCTGCCGGATGATTCTCCGTGGAGCTCATCAGTTTACACCAGACTGGTCCAGGGCTGCTCCTCACCATGGTGTTTCCCATTCAAAATTGCCACCATTTGTGAAAGGCTGGTGCAGGGAGAAGGCACCTGCCTCTGCAGTCCTTTCTGTTTGCATTTACATCATTTTGATCTGTCTTGTGAATCCTGCTCCTATTCCCAGGGAAGCCCCTTGCTCCTCACTCCTGATGTTCCCAGCAGGTACCTGCTGGGGAAAAAGGGGAAGCACCAAAGGTCTTGTCCCCCTTCCCAACAAGGAAAGGAGTGTTCTTCTCCAGACCTCAGGTGCAGCACCGAGAGGTCCCTCAGGCAGCTTGAGTGAGAGCAGGAAATCACGTTTGGTTCGTTAAAAAGAGCCTGGCAAGGGGAGCACCCCATGGGGTTTAAGAGGAAGACCCTGGGGGGACAGGGTGCATCCTGCACCCTGGCCTGCTCAGGTGCCACAAGTGGACCTTTGATTCTGACCGTATGGCCAGGCAGCTCCAGCTATTGTCACCTCCCCGCGTCCCAGCTCCTCCAGGAGTTTTTTGTTGCAGGGCTGTTGCTGTCTTCATTGCACTGAGGGGATCTAGGATGTTTCAATGGACAAAATGTACACCTTAGAGTTCTACTGGACCTTGATCTTTATAAAATTTGGGCCAGAGGCACTCCAAGATGCATTCTGAAGGCACCAATGCCCATGAAGGTGCCTGGCATCTCTGGATGCAGGCAGATGTTCACCAGCTCATGTTTACCAAGGGTGGGAGGAGAGAAGAAGCAGCAGCTATGGTCAGGACAAGGCTGGGAACTGTGGGGAGGATTGGGAAGGGTGAGAGGGTGTTTTGGCTGGTCCTTTTGTTGATGATAAGACAGGGCAGAGAGGAAAGAACCAGAATGAGTTTGGAGATTGTCCCCTGGAGCAGACCAAGGTGCGTGGTCCAGGGTGGACTGTGGCCATGTCCCTCTGGGGGTACTCTTGACTTTCTGCTCCCACATGTGGGTCACATCAGGCCAGGCCAGGCTGAGATAGCTCTGGTTTGGGCTGGGCTTTCTGCAGCTAATGGGAAACAGTGAGCGGGGAATGAGGAACTAAGAGACGGCAAAAAGACGCCCGGTCATTGCAAAAGGCTTAGCCAAGGGCCAGCCCAAGATGTGGAAAGTGCCTGGTGTTGGTTTGTGCTTAAAATTTCCAGCTCCTCCAGCCTCCTCTCTCTCAGCTGAGCATAGTGTTTGCTTTCACTTCCCCGCCTGGTCTCCAAGGCAGACAAACGCTGGGAACTTTCCACATCCAAAACAACAAAAACAAAAGACACACAAGAGAAAACAACATTCAGATTTGGAAGTAAAGAAGGAATCCAACATTTCCTACCCAAAAACAATCCATGCTTGGTAGGGAGCTGTGTAGAGAATGGAAACAGCCACCTGGAAAAGCTGAACTGGTCACAAAGCAGGTCCTGGTAGCTCAGATGGGCTGCCCAGCCTGGGGAAGGTGGTCCCTCTGGTCACCTCATGAAGCCCAAAGGCTGGGCTGCTGACCCCAGGGAGATGTTTTGGGGTATTGTAGGGCACTTTAGAGCAAGCCGTTAGCTCTTGAAGAGCTCGGCATTGGTGAGCGCAAGGGCTGGAGGTTGCAGGTGAGGAGGTGTCAGGCTGTGACTCCAGTGTTGGTGGTTGCTTGTCACAAGGAGGCAAGCTGGGTCAGGCGTGGGCACTCCTCCACAGCTGAGTACGAGGATGTGCTCCGTGTTGTAGCCTGGGGCGATTTGAGCTGGCTCTGGCCATGCTCGAGTTGGATCCTCTGCCTTCTGGCTACGAATTCCTGGCCCCCAGCACTGGCTTGAGACATCGGCACCTCACCAGAGTGTTTCAGACCAAGCCTGGTGCTGCTGTGCAGGAGATCTCTGCCCGGAGCTCAGGAGGGTTGACAGGTCTCGGCTCCTCCTGCCTCCCTGCCACTTCCCAGCCTGCTGAGCACTGGCTTAGCAGCCTTCAGCCAGGGACAGCAACCTGGGGGTCCTGCGTGCTTTATCAGACATCAAATGGTGACAGCAGGGATGCGTTTGATGATAGAACTCCAGTGGTTTGGCAGAGACCCCTTCCCCTTGCAAGAGAGAAGGGGACAAACCACCACGCGCAGGCTCTGGTCTGAATGGATGCAGGCACAGGCATGGTTCCTGCAGGTCTGGATGGACACAGGCACAGGCATGGTCCCTGCAGGTCTGAATGAATGTGGAACAGGCATGGTCCCTGCAGATGATTTGCAGCAGGGTCAGAGCAAGGAGGAGCTGCTGCCCTGGCACAGTGGCTGAGTGCTGGTACTGAGCAGGTTGGGAAGCAAGCCAGCGTCTGCAGCCCCATCTCACCTGCCCTCCTCCTCTCCTGCGGGGAAGGGCAAACCCAGGATTAGCTGTTCCCAGCACATTCCAGGTATTTACCTCCTGGGACTCCCCCTCCGAAGACCTTTGCAGACCTGCAGCAGGCGTCCGGCTGATGAAAGATGCAGTGGAAGTTGCCAGCAGAGCAAGATCCCTGTGTGCTTGCATCAGGCACCCAGGTTTCACTGGGATGAGAGGCTTGGCCAGCATCCTGGTCTGGTCCTGCGGGGGAAACTGGCAGAGAGCTAGAGAGTATGGCCACATCTTCGTGAGTACCCAAGAAACAGGTTGTGTTTCTTGGGCCTCTTCCCCACCTGGCTGCACTGGGGACAGCTGGAGCAGGGACAGGTTTTGCCCGAGGTCTGATGCAGGACATGAGGCTGGAGGGTAAGGGGTGAGCTAGAGGGGAGGATGCTGAAGCCCATGTGGGAGCTGGTGCAGCTCTGGGGTCTGAGGGGTCCTGTGCTGCAGGCAGAGGCAGCACCGGCATGAGTTCACCTGTCCACACAGGCAGACCATGGTCTTCTCCTCCAGGGGCCCAAGCAGAGGGTGAAACTCTCCTACTGCAGTGGTGTAATCCCTGAAGATGCTTGTCCAGACTCCACTTGGCAAAAAATGGCTTTAATTGTGGAACACACTGTGCCCACGGGGTGCATCTCTCAAGGCTCTGGTGGCGAGTGTTCCCTGTCAACAAGCCCCGCAGTTATCAAACACCCCTGCCAGGGCAGCAGACCCTGCTGGGTGTTCACTGGGTGGCTGGGGGTGCACTGGGTGTGCTGCCAGCCACGCTGGGCTCTTCACATCCCTGAGAACCTGTGGCTCCCCTGTGCCCCTCACCAGCCTGCTCCTGGCATGATGTGATGACCTCAGCCTTACATAAATCTCCCTGTGGGGTGACAGAGAAAAAGGAGAAGCAGCAAAAAAGGTGGACACCGAGCGAATTTTTTCATCCAGCTTGGACTGTGCGAGGAGGCCGAGGGGCTCGTTGCTTTGCCAGGCACCAGGCTGAGCGGCAACGCTGGTCCTGAGCCAGGACCACACATGGTGGGGTCATTAACGTAACCCAGAGCCGCAGCGGTCCTCTCCTGTGTCCTGAGGAGAAGACAGGTCTGCAGGGTAGAGCTGGTCTACTATTTGTGTGGGCAGCACTGTCTCTGGAGCATGGCACTGGGGCTTGGGGCAGAGCAGGGACCCGTGGCTGGGCTTGGCAGAGGAGATCCCAGCGGGTGTTTTATGGTCATCTTGCATTGGCTTAAGGGCAGGTTCTCTGCAAACTGGTGAAAAGAGCTTCCTTCTTTTCAAGAGCCTCCCTGTCCTGGTGAGGCAGGACCTGCCCATTTCACCCTCAATCAAATCCTGCTGCAGAGGGTCTGGGTGTGGGGTGAGCTGCCCCCAAAACCCAGCCTGCTTTGGGGCTAAACCCAGCTCCATGCCTCTCCTTCACCCGCAGATTATTTTCTCCCAGCACAAATACATCTGGACTGGCTCATGGGCTCTGTTTTCTTCTTTAGGCAGAGAGTTGTGCCAATAAAGCAAAGCTTCTTCCTTATCCCGCCCCTTTCTAATTGTTTCCGTGTGGATCTGGTTTCACCATGTCCCGGAGCAGGGTTGGGTTCCCTGCTTACAGAAAGTTGAAAACAAGGGGTGAGGCACTGGCTGTTGGCAGGAGAGCACGTCCTCCCCACCATGCCCTCGGAGCATAGGTCAGCTTCCAGGCTTGGCTCTTCCAGATGCCTGAGACCAGTGGTCCTTCTTCAGGGCATGAAAGACCAGGGAACGCTGTTGGTGCTGCAGGGACTCAAGCAGGGCTAGAGGCAGTGGCTGGGCTGTGTGCTGGGCAAGGGTGGTCTTCCCCCGCCATGGCGATGCCCCAGGGCTCACCCTTCTGTTGGAAGGAGCCAGCTGAGGCTCATGGTGGTCGTGAGGATGTTCTGCCAACTGTACTGGCAGGCAGTGCCAGCACCCCTGGAGACAACCAGCACTGTGCCGGGGACCTGCCAACCTAGTCTCTCAACCTCCTTCCATGGGTCACAACTCCTGCACTCTGTTTGTGCATGAGCCACCCTTCTTGGGCTGCCTGGAGGGACGGGGCCCAGCTTCTCGTGCAGCCGGGGCTGGCCCAGCTGAGAGTGGCCATGGTGCTACGGCACAGGGCTCAGCCTGCACTCTGCTGTTGGCAAACAGCAGCTTTGCTGTCACACAACTGCTGCTTCTTCCGTAGAGTGAGCCTGCCTGCTTCTCACCTGCTCCTTGCCTGCCTAGTATGGACACAGAGAGGAGAACTTGCCCTTCCTCACCTCATGATCTGGCACTGTCCACTTGTGTTCACTTGAGTTTACAGAAGCACCATGATCTTAACAGAAATCCTGTCACCAGAAAGAGGGATCATTGCAGAAGATGTTGTCCTGCTCAGAGGCTGGGTGCTGGTGACTCACCTGGGATGAGCTTTGATCTCAGTGAGCAGCTCTGCTGAGGGTCTGGAGCTGCCTGGTGTTCTGCATGGCTCCCTGCCATCCCTGTATGACACCTCTCTCATGAACTTGGCACTCGTATGCACTTCCCCCTTGGCAGATGGATGGTGTTTTGAGGAAATCTCAGTTCTCCTGCTCTGCAGGGGATGGGAGAGGAGCTACCCCAGAGCTGGGGGCTGGAAGAGGACAGGGGTTGATGTTAGGTTCAGCCAGGTCTGCAAAGATCCTGTGAGACACAAGTCAGAGGCTACTGACGGGGACCTGGCAGTTTCCAGTTTTCTTCAGGGAAGGTGAGAGAGGTTTTTTCCACAGCCAGTGAGAGTAGAAGCTTTTCTTCTGCCAGCTTCAGCATTTAATGCCTGTTGGTTGTTTGTAACTTAGTGACTCCCTCCCCAGAGCCTGCATGGCTCTATGTGATGCCACTGCTCCAAAGGCATCATGAGTGCCAGAGCTGGCAGGGCTGCAAAGTCCCCCAGGTCTCCCCATCCCCTTTGGCCCTCAGCAGACATCAGACCACCAATTTGGCTGGGCCATGTGGTAACAGGACCATGGCGGCAAATTGCCTGGAGAAAATCCACTGTGCTGGCCCTCCGGCACTGCGACTCTGCATCAATGGCACAGGCAAGCCACTGCCTCCTGCTTGTTGGTCACCTTGTGCTCTGCTTGCCCAGCTCTGATCACAACCCACTATGGAAGGGTGATGTCTGGTGGCTGGCCCATGTGCCACCTCCCACAGCGAGTCACCTCTGTGGAGGTGAACCAGTCCTCCCAGCACTTTCCTCCACGTGGACCTTGTCTGGGGTGGGTCTGGGGTGACCTGGCTCCAGGGGAGCTCAGCCCCATGGCCTGGGCTGTGCCTGGGGACTAGTGGTGGCTGCAGAGCTAGAGATGCTCAGTGGCTCACAAAGACCTTTCTGTCTGCGGAGGACTCACTGCTATTGTCCCCGTCCTAGTTTCAGAGCCGGCTGCACACACTGCTCATCTTTCTAGGTCAGTGAAGAGGGCCTTTGTGTGCCACAAAAGTGGTTCTCTCCCCATGCAGGGTCTTTCCCTCACTCCTTAGATCATGCTTCTTTGTTTGCACTGATTTTGACTAGAGCATGAAGTATCTTCTCACGTGCATCCATCCTCCCACCAGAGCTGCCAGGCCTGGCACTGCCAGGCAGGGAGAGACGTTCCCTGGCTGGTCGGCTCTGCCCAGCAGTGCCTCTGCCCACATCCTGCACAGTCTAGGGCCGTGCAGGCTGGTTGTGCTGCTCAGGGATGCAGCCCTTGGAGTGCTGATGCTCTGGGCAGCTCAGGTATCCCCTGAGGACAGTGGCACAGTGGGGAGGGCAGGATCAGGGCAGTGTGATCTTTGCCTCTGCCACTTGGGCTTCCTGGGAACAGAGGGACTGGCAGGACTCTGCTGTCCAATACCCCAGAATAGGGCTGTGGAGATGAGGAAAGCTCCATCAACCCGGAGCAGAGATGGAGCAGGGGCCATTTCAGACCCCTGGCTGCCCAGAGACCACCTACAGGGCTTTCCTGGAGAGTCCAAAGAGCGATCAGCCCTGAGTGTCTTTGAAGCCAGGACTCAGCTTTCCCAAGGGAGGATTTCCCCTGAACCAGGAGATGCAGAACTACCCATCACTCCTGCAGCATCTCAGGGGCTGGCATTATCCCTGGGCTTTCACTAGGATGTGTGGAAAGGCAAGAAAGCAGGACCAGAGGCAGTCAGAGATGATGGCAGGGGAGGGCAGGGGCATAAGGCAAAGACAGAAGGGCAGGCTTGGGTGGAGGCCAAGAGACAGATTTTTGCTAGCAGTAGGCTGGGGGCTGTGAGCAAGGAAATCTGCTCTTTTACCACCTGGTTCATTCTGGCTGGGTTCAGGGACAGGGATTTGAGGACTCCCTGGAGCACGAAAACCAGCTCCACTGCACGCTGCCCTTCCTGGGAGCGAAGCCCTGCGGGGCTGGGGCAGCGCAGAACCCACAGCTGGCTCCTGGCACCCAGAAACCAGCGCGCAGCCATTCACACGCGTGCGGGATCCACGCACCCTGGCGAGCGTGTCGTAGACACGTGTGTGCACACATGCCCTTGCACATAGCTGCATCCCACGGGTGGGAACACCAGCATGCGAGCAGGTGTGGGCATTGGTGTGGGCACACTCCCTGCACGCAGCTCAGCCCCGGGCAGCGATCGCTGTGAGACCGTGCTCTCTGCTACTATTCCTCAGCTTTTTTTTTCTCCTCAAAACCCAGCATTTCATCATTTCACGCCCCAGGAAGCTGCTGTGAAACCGATGGCCTGTGTGGGCTGGGGGGCTGCAAGGAGCTGCAGGCACGTGGTCGGGCTCCTCCTCACCGCACGCTGCTCGTTGCTGTGGCAATGTGGCACGACGCGTAGGCTGCGTTTGGAAGTGCCCATCTGACGGAGACGCAGGCGAGAGCTGGGAGCACTGGTGGGCTGTGCACAGCCCAGCATCTCCCTCTCCCTTTGGCCGGGCGCGAGGGACACCGTGCCAGCGGGCACCGTGGCTTTGTGGTGGCCGGTGGTGGAGCAGCGAGCCCCGAAGGTGGCTTCCCTGCTCATCCTCGGCCCCGGGCAGAGCAGGAGGGAACTGGTGCCTGCCTTGCCCTGGATGGTTGCACCAAATTGGCGAGGCCCTTTCCCAACATCAGCCGCAAGCTGTTGTTTTTCAGCACAGACTTTGGGGGAGAAATCCTCTCTGCTGCATACGTGTGCGCAGGCACACACCCGTGCTCCAGGGTCCTCCCATGTCGCTGGGCTGCAGCAGCACCTCACGTGTCCTTGCAGGTCACCGCAGCCACGGGGACATGTCCAGCTGCAGCTCCGCAGCCGGTTGGGCACAAACACGTACCCTGCCCGTCCCCACAAGCCCCTCTCTGCGGGCACTCTGCCCTCCTGCAACACCCATTTGTTCCTTCCCCTCCTGCCTGTTTCTTAATTCCACCCTAATTTCAGCAGGCAAAAGCAGCTACCTTCGCTGAACCTCTCCTCCCTCTCCGCATCCCAGCTGTTCTTCCTCTTGTTTTCAGCCAGCTACTGTCCTGGAGCTAAAAATAACAAGGAATTTACAGCCCTCGACCTTGAACTCGGCCAAGCACAGCGCTCCAGCTTTGTGCTGTGTCAGCAAATCACTCCATGGCTCACCCTGGGTTTTCCCCACAGCTCTGCAAGTCCTTTCCCCAAGGGGCACAGCGTCGGGATGCCGCCTGACGGGCATTGGCTGTGAGAGATGCTGCAAGTTGCTCACGTAAGAGGAGTGAGACATGCCATACAGGCACGGGGGATCGGGGTGGTGCATGATCCCAGGAGCTCAAGTCCTCAAGACGTCATAGGATTTGGGGTTTTTGTCCTTTCAAGTCACGTATTTTCACTGTCCCTCTAGTAATATTTCCTTTGCGGACGTTTTCAGTGTGCCTTTAGAAAAGTTTCTAAGTTTTCCCCACCATAATTGGAAATGCAGGAAACTCACAATTTCTGTGTCATTGTCTTTAAAAGGAAAATTGAGAAAGTCACGTAATCATGGAACTCCTGCAGCCAAAGCTTTCAAGAAAGACCCACCTGACCCAGCTCCATCAGGTTTGCAGTGCTCATTGCTATTTCAGTGACATTACAAGTCTCTACATCCCTCCTCTGTCAGAAAGGAGTTTGGAGCCTGCTTCCCCTGGCCATAAGGAAGATTAAAACCTTACAGATCATTTGCGTTCTGTGCTGGGTCTGCGCCAAACAAGGGCAGTGTCCAACCTGGCGGTAGCTGTGCTAATCATGGAGGCTGCTCGGATGCTGCTGCCTCTGCCCCAGCATTGCTCTGGACTTTGTGTCTAAAACCCCAGGCAGCCCCAAGAGCACACAGCAAGCACCCAGTTCCCGCTGAAGGGCAACATTCCCACCAGGGAACCCAGAGGACCAAGTGCTGGCCACGATCTGCCCGATATGGTGTTTTCTCATGCAGTTGCTGCAAGTGGCTGCCCTGTGGTTCCCCATTTGGCTGCCGATATCCCTGCTGCCAATGCTGGTATCAGCCGTGCGCTGTTTGCAGCCATCACCGTGACCTTGGGTGACTTTAGATCCCTGAGAAGCTGAGCCTGCTCTCTCCTGGTTTTAGCCAGCAGCAAGCAGCATCCCAAGGGGTGGCTGCAAAAGCTGTCCCTGCATTTTTCAGCCATAGCCGCTTCCAGTACCTGCTGTCCTCCACCCTGCTTGGCCCAGGGAGGCCGTCAAGCTGCTGTGGTTGTGAAACCCATGAGTCAGGGTGCCGGGGGATCCGGCATCGGACACCCAGCAGCTCTGCGGCCCATGGCACGGAGGCTGGGCATGCTGGGAAGGGTGGTGAGGCTGCGGGGAAGGCTCTGCTGCTGTGGTTGCTCAAGGGATGCTGCTCAGGTATTTTTCTGTCTGTGTTTTTTTCCCAGAGCAGGGGCAGTGAGGCTCTGCTCATGGGAACAGAGCCCACAGGGAGCGGGAATGATTCATCAGCTGCATTAAGCAGATTTATGAGGTTATTTTCCAAACAAAGGTTGAGCGTGTGTGTCATGCCATCCTGGCCTGGGCTGCATCACAGCACTGCTGCCAGCAAAGCGCCGGCCAAACCTCAGCCCTTCATGAAAACAACTCCAGTGGGCAATAAAATCGGGGTAAACAGCAGCACCGGCTCCAGAGCAGGTCTGCACATGAGGCCACGCGTGTGTGCTTCCCGGGGCTGGCTGCCCGTTACTCGCCATCCTCTGCACGGTGCCTGGGAGCAGGGGGAGGTGGCAGGAACTCACCAGGGTCTAAGGATGTAGAGCTGGGGAGTGATTTGCTGGGGAAAAGGGGTGATTTCTCCTCCCTCCCTTGTCTTGCAGCATCTGAGTTGCCCGACTGGGAGCTGGCAGCACGGTCACTGGGAGCTGGGGGCACTGCCCTGCACAACAGATGTCTCCTTGGACATGCCACTGGCGACACAAATAGTCCATGAAAGATGCTCCACCAGGAGCTGTGGTGGCTGTGAGAAGCTGGAGAGTGACTCACTGGGTAGTGCCAGTTCCCAGCCACCAGTCAGGAGAGTGGGAAGTACCCAAAGGGTGCAATGCCTGTCCCCAGGAAAGGGAACTGCCCTGGGGTCCAGCCAGGACCCAGCTGCTGGGAGTGGGATTGGGTAGTCCTAAGGATTGTCTGCTTCTGGTCCATGCCTGAGTAAGGGACACTCTTTGGAGATGGGACAGAGGAAAACCTCCAAGCAGCCGGGCAGTATTTCTGCAGTTCATCTCTCCACCAGCACCACTCCTTAGCCATGGGGGTAAACCCAAGTGTCCATCCAGCCTCTCCTTGGGGATGCTGAGACATTCCTGTTGCCAGTGAGGTCCCTCAGAAAACATCACCCATCCACTTGATGAAATACCGATGTCCCCTCAGCTGTGCCCACCACCCCCTAGGCCCACCAGGGCCAGCCTGGGCCAGGGACAAGCTCATGAACTGCTTTGCTAAACTGGCAGAAAATGGGTCCTGGGACATTCCTGCCTGGGATTCATTTTAAAGTTACTAAAGAGGTTACAACCTTCCAAGAAATGTGTCTCTGGGAAGCTGCCCAGTAGGAAAGAGGAGAGACCCAGAACATCACAGCAATGAGGGAAGATAAAAAACAAGCTAGCAATAAAAAAATGACTATATATATAAACACACTGGGGAGAAAAGCCAGTGCTTCAGCCTGTGTTCTTCATTTGTTATTGTTGTTTTAATCTTTGATTTGGAAACTTGCTGCTATTTATAACCCTCCCCTTTCCCCGCAGCGGTTACCGTCACTGATCCCTTCCAGATGCTGGTTCCTCACAAGCCCACAGCCCGTGCTGGGGGGGGTTGTGAGGCCGGCTGGCGCCGGAGGGATCGGGCCAGGACTCTGAGAGGAGCTCCAGCATCACTGGCCCCCACCGACAGCCGGCTCTAGGAGGGGATGGAGCCCCCAACGACCTCCTCCAACCTTCAGGGAGCCGGGGATGATTTTTCAGCATTGCAGTGGTCCATGCCCGTTCCCTGTCCTGTCCCACCTCCTGCTCTCTCCTCTTTCAGCCCAGGTGGGAGATTTGCGGATGAGCTGAACATGGGAGGGGGTGATGGGAGCCTGGGAGGCTGTGAGTATGAAGGGATGGGTGTTCCGAGCAGACAGGACCAAGCAGCATCCCTAAAATGATGGTGGGATCCCCTTCCCCTTTTGCAGCTACTCTATGTCCCTGCATCACAGCCCCCTCCCTGTATCCTCCCCTGCCCTGGAGCCACTTTCTGGACCATGAAAGCTTTTGCTGCTGTTTGTCTGGGAGCCATTTGGCTCCACTTGCCCCTAAGGGGGCAGGGATTTGGCCAGCTGACAGCAGCCTGGCTTTACTATCGGAGTGCGACAGCCTGTCAGCACAAGTTACATCTGCAGAGCTCAGGATCTTGGTTGCCTGTGTGTCCCCAAATTGTTCTTAGGATGGAGAGGCTCTAGCAAGATGCCAGCACAGCACAAACCCTGGCTCTCCAAACTGCCCCCATTGAACTGATCTTCCCATTCCAAAGAGTCATCCCAAAGGGGCTTGCACTGTGGCTCCGGCACCAATCAGCCCCAGGGTGGTTGGGACACGCCAGTGCCACACAGCAGAACTGCTGAGCCAAGTCCTGGGCTCACGACGAAACACAGCAGAACCGCCTGACAGGTGACGTCTTCCACCTTCCCCGGGAAATGCTGCTGCAAGGCTGGAGCCGCGAAGTGACGGGCACTGCTTGTCACACCATAGCCTCGCTGCCAGACACAGTTGCCCAAGCTTTGTCTCATCTTGCTGGCATCTGCAGTCCCTTCCCCCAGCTCCCTGCTGTGCAGCCAGACCTGGTCTGCTGGAAACCCTCTGACTGGCAGGGCATGGGGCTGGTCTAGACATGGGGCTGATCTGGACATGAGGCTGCCAGGGTATGGGGCTTGTCTGGACACGGGGCTGCCAGGACATGTGGCTGCAGAGTCCCTCTGTGTGGGGCTGGGGACACCGGTGCAGGGCAGCACAGTCTGCTCCCTGTGCAGGCATCCGTGGTCCCGGGGAGGTCCCTGCTCTGCATCACGCCCTGTCGACATCTCTCCCCACCTCGGAAGACTGAATACGTCGTAGGGTTCCCATGGAAAATATGAGTCTGGGCTTCCCTGCCTGAGCAGAAAGGTTTGGTGGTGACTCAGAGGTTGGTAACCAGGGAGCAGTGCACACAAACAGGCAGTGCTGGGCACACCGCGGCAAGGGGGTCCCAGACGGACCATGGCCAGGCGAGGAGAAGCTGGGGGAGTCTGGATTGCTGATCCCTGGGAGACAGAGGGCAGTTTGCTCTGTACCCAGCTTACCCCCAGTCCTGCTCCCCTGGCTCGCGAATGCCCAGCAGTCTCCAGCTCAACATCCTCCCTGGGTGCTTTGGCAGTGGGGCAGGATTAACTTGAGGGCACTGGGAAGCATTTCAGCTGTAGAGAGGAGGCTTCAGGGAAGCAGGGTCAGGGCTGGTGTTCCTAGGATGGAAAGGGAAGGCAGGTGGAGGGAGATGGCTCTGCCAGAGTTACCATCACTCGCATTGTGGTGGGTGATTTACGGTGTTGGCTAAACCAGAACAGGGCTGGAGGGATGGGGACACCCCATCTCTGAGCCTGAACATGCTAAGCATGACCCAGGATCCATGTCCTGCTGCCTGATGGGCGCTCTAGGAAAGCTGGAGATGCCCAGGGGTGGTGAGAGGGTGACTGGCAAAGTCACATCCTCATCCTGGCCAGGGACCAGGAGGGGCTGGGGCCAGTGGCCAGTACTGAGTCAGGCCAGGAGAGGCTGGAGCCGTGCTCACCAGTGAAGGGTGGGCTGCTGATGTCATACTCACCCCATTTTGCAGGAGGAAGCAGAGAGCGCTGAGCTGTCACCACAGCAACTGCTGTTTTCCTGCACGCCGGGGGAAGTCATGCTCCCACGGGATGTACTTTTTGGGCTGGTCCCTCTGCTTGCCCATCCCTACCCTTACACATACTCCTACATCTTCCTCAGTACTGAATAGGCTGAGTGGGCAGCAGTGGATTATTTTAGGGCTTTTCAAGCTATTTTGGGCAGTGGCTGTGAGACATTGTGGGCAGGGCCAGGCTTTGGTTTCTGCTGTCAGAGTGATGGGGCAGGGCAGGGTGGAGGAAAGCCTTGGGATGTCCACAGAATGCAGCAAAGGAGATCCAGAGCTGTTGTGGTCGGGAAGGTGCCCATGGCCATGCAGTGTGCTGGGGAGCTGGGGTGCAGAGCTGCTGGAGAGGCTCCCAGATCCCCTGGAAACACTGACCCAGTGGCAAGGGCTCTGGGATCAGCTGCAGCAGAACAGCAACGCTGGCCAGGACCAGCAGCTATCCTGCCAACAAGGGGCTGGGTTGCTGTGGAGAGAGTCCTTGCTGGGCAGCCTGCGGTTTTGGGGTTGTTTCACTGACACTTCTCCTCCTGCAGCGCGAGTATCCGAGGGGGATGTAGCTGAACACAGCTACAAGAGTGGGGGACGTGTGCCAGCATGCCACCCAGCCTCACGTGTGCCTGTTTCTCCACTGATCCTGCTCTATCCATGCTCTGTGTGAGGATGAGGATGCAGACATGAAGCAGATCAGGGGGTAGAGGTTGCTCAGCGGTTGCTTGTTCTCAGTCTCCCTCACGCTGGTGAGCTTGTGGTGGCACTGGTGACATATCTGTTCCCAGAACCCTAGGGCTGAGCAGGCTGAGCAGCATGTCTCTGAAGAGCCCTCTCATCTCCGCACCCCTCCTCAGCAGGCAGAGCTTCCCGCGCACGGGCAGGAGCTGCCCGGCAAGCACCTGCCTGGCTCCAGCACCCACGACACCTACAGAGCTCTGACAAATGCTCCCCAGCACTATCGGTCCTTAATTTATCTCATGGCTGCAGCCCACCACAACCAAGCCCTGCCATGCATGGTGCCTTGCCACAGACACCATTTGCTGTTGCTCGTCTGCATCCACCCAAGTGCTTCCCCTGGGCACTGAGACATGGGTGGCTCTTTGGTTCAGCCACATTCCTCCTCTGCTTGATGCTCCGTGTTCAGGAAATGTGCAGTTTTCACTTTTGGTCTTGTAGAAAAGCCATAGTTAGCCTGCTCAGCTCCAGCCAGGCATTAAAACCACCAAGAAGGAAGGGAGATGACATTGCCTCCATCCCACCACCGTCTGCAAGGATGGAGCAGCCAGGCTGCCTGGCATGGCTCTCCTCTCCTGCCACAGGCTGCCTTGGCACCAGGCGTGAGCAAGCGAGCCGGCTGGTCCCAGAGCATCCCCTCTGTGCAAGGCTGGTACCCCCAGCCCAAGCCCTCAGAGCTCAGCTCCCCGTGCAGGTACACCCATCTGGGCAGGCTGGGCCAGGTCTGCGCCCGTGTGGGCTGGGCACGGCTTCCCGGCAGAGTTTTGCTAAGGATGAGCCCATTGCTCAGGGTGCACAGGGAAGGAAAAAAGAGGAGCCTGCTTCAATGAACCTTCCTCTCTCCCTCTCTCGTTTTCTTTGTCAAGCCAGATTTTTCATGGCTGAGAACCAAGTAATCCAAAAAAAGTTTGTCTTTTCAGCACAAAGTCAACATTTAATGGCAAACAACCCTCCTGCAATGAAGATGGTGGAGCAAGAAAAATCCCCTGGGGGCTGCAAGTACCAGCCCCAGGACATGGGTTGTGAACAGGCCCCTGGGGTCCCATTCCAGCATTGTGGAGCTGAAGGCTGGAGGAACCCAGTACCCATGCCCCAACAGCCCTATCCTCTGCATGGATGCATCTCTGCCTGCCCTGCTGCAGCTTTCTGGGGGCACCTGGATGACACCAGCCACCTGGAGATGCCCAGAGACAACCCTCTCCCCTCCCTCATGGAGTGCACTGTGCCAAGGGTTGCCCTGGGCATCGCCAGATTCTGGGAGCAAGGCAGGAGAGCAGCAACTCATTGCTCAGCCTTGGGGATTTTTGTGCTGTGTTTGCTGAGCTGCTATTCCAGGCAGGCCAAGAAGTGGCTTGGTTTCCAAGAATCCCCAACGATATGAGCTCACCCAGCCAGGCCTGCATGGGGATGCATGCCAGCTGCTACTGAGAGAGCTGGCAGTGAGCTGGAGGCATGCCCATGCCACAGGCACAGCTGGCAAAGGGCAGCGAGGGACTTGAGCATGGCCTCAACATGAAGTAAGGGAAGGAGGTGCTGCTGGGCTGATGCTGCTCCGAGGGGGCACAGCAACCCAAAATGAGTGGCTGTGGAGCAGCACACCTGGGTCTGCCTCTGTATCCCCACGAAAGCCCAGGCATGTCCCTCCCTTGAGGGTCCCTGGGCTTGGCTGGGGTCCCACAAGTTCCCACTCTGAAAGGAGAAGCTGGCCCTGGCACAGGCACGGGAGTGGGTTGCAGGACCGGCCACACACAGGGGGCACGCCGGGCACTGCACAGGCCCTGCAGTGCCAGCTGCACTTGCGCACGCTCCTCCTGCTCTGCCCCGGCTCTGTAAACACGTCCCGGGAACGAAGATCTGAGTCATCCGCTGGCTCAAAAACAACCAAACATGGTAACAGGCCGATCGGCAGCTCCTCCAGCACAGCTGGACTGCAGCTCGGCGAGGGTCCAGGCATGGCAGCGGCTGCGGCAGGGGCATGGTGCCCGTGCCCAGCTGCGGTTTTGCAGGACCCCGCACTGGGGGAACACAGCAGCTCTCCCTGGGGGCACGTCTGGGCAGGTGGCATGGCACGGGTGCCTTGTGGCACTGCAATGTACCCAGCTGGGCACAGACAAGGCTGGCCTGATCCTGCACACAGCCTTGGGCACGCATCTTGCATCAGCCCCTGCAATACGAGCAGCAGGTTCAAAACAAGTTCCCTCTCCAGGGAGGGGTACAAGAGATGCAGTGAATACCGGCTATATGGCAACGAGCTGAAGGGACCAGCTTTAATCAGAAAATAAGTCCTACTCTGCATGACTTTCTTCAACAGCAGCATGGCACTGCTGGAGGCAGAAGCTTGTTGGGTGCCTCAAGGCACCTTTATCTGGAGATCCAGGGTTTAGAGGGTCAAAGCAAGGCAGGGGAGGGTCCAGAGTGGGATCCAGATTCTAAAAATACAGGGCACAGCACATCTCAGCTTTCAGCCCAGAGATCCTCCCCACCAGGCTTCCTCCACACTACCCAGACATCATCCGTGGGATCTTTTAAACCTGAAAATTGGGTAATTTCCAAAGGAAACAAAGTTAGCAGAAGCACTGTGCCCATTTCCAGATTTATGAGCTCAGTTAAAATTAATCAGTCCTGATGTGAAAATTTAGCTTGAAACAGGAAGAAAATGTTCTGGTTTTGATGTGTCTGGGAGCTGATCCCTCTTGGAAGTGGTTTGGGCTGGAAAGTACCTTCAGCTTCTCCCTCAGCCCACTCGGGCACTTGTGCCTTGGTCGGTACATGTGGGTGCATGTGTTCCTCACTTCCAAACAACCTCTACCCAGCCATCTGGATGGGGTTCAGGGCACCTGGATGCTTTTGAGGGCTGGTTCCTACCCCAGTGCTGAGGACCCATCTCTGGAAACTGCTCTGGAGGAGATCGCCCTGTGCTGCCTTGCCACCTCTTGGGCTCATGTGGCAGAAGGTGTGAGAGCTGGTGAGCAGGGCAAGGCTGCTCAGAAGGAACTTGCAAGCTCATGGGAGTAGGAGGAGGAGGCTGAAGGCAAGCCTGTAGAGCTGGGCTGAGCCATGCCAGTGGATAACCTGTCAGTGATGGGACGCACCCCAGTGATGGGCTGCAATGGAAGAGGCTGGGAGTGGGGGGACCAGGCCAGCCTTGGGGTTTGGTTTCTCTCCTCAGCTTCCCTATGAGCTTTCCAGCTCCCTCAGTCCTGCTGCCCTGGGCGGGGAGGAAGGGGAAGGCGTTTTTGGCCAGATGCCTGCTTGCCGCTGCGACGGGACAGCAGGCAGGGAGCAGAAGTGCTGGACTTATATAGAACTCTGTGCCCAGCTCCTGGCACCTGCTGGCCCTGGATGCCACAGGGATGAGCACGCTAGGCAGTTGGCCCACACTGGAGGGAGATCAGAGGGATGAGGACCTTGAAGCACCTTCTGGGCCATCGAGCAGCCCTGTCACCTTCCCACCCCCTGCTCCTGGCCCCTCTTAGCTCCCAGGGTCTCAGCTGAAGTGGCCCCAGGGTGCTGAAAGTGGCGCAGTGAATGGTTCTTCAAGCCCTGGGCAGAAGCACATCACCCCAAGCCGTGGGACAGCCCAGGGACGGGCACACTGGTCCCAGCCCCAGGTGTTGGCTGGCCACTGACACACTGCAGGGGCATTTTCTCCTCTTGCCCAAATCCCCGCCAGCCGTGGGAGATGAAGCCTGGCCCCAAGCCGGTGCCCGGATTAATGAGCATTACAGCTTTCCCTGGCGCAGCCCTGCTATTCTCAGCAGCTCCGGCTGCCTGGTCACATCCAGCCCATGTGTGGAGCCGGCTCCCGCTCTGCTCTGCCAGAGGTGCCCAGGGCTCTCAGCCAGCAGAGCTTTTCTGCTGGGCAGACAGAGGGGAGGGGAGCTGGCAGAGATCACTGGGGGGACTGGGAGCTGCTGGGATTCAGGACCGGGGAGGTCAGGATGCAGCTGGATAGAAACTTTCCAGCAGAGATTGTCTTTGGTAGCAAGCACATTTTGTGCAGGGCTGGGATGTATCAGGAGAGCGTTGGCACTGTGGGAGTTTTTGTGCTGGGGAAATGAAGCGACGTGTCATTTCAACAGCTCTGACATGGCAGCCGTGTTAAAATGACGCGTTACCTCTCTGTTTCCCCAACACAAAACGCCGAGAGGTCACAGCCTCAGTGCTTTGGGTACCAGTGGGGTGCCCAACCCGAGACCCTGGCGTGAGGTCTCCATACATGCTCACACGTCCCTACACGTGCTCCTTCTCCCCTTGGCATGACGCTGCAGCCCCAGGCGGCAGGGAGGGCTCCCGGGCAGACCTACAGTTGCAGAATCCCCTTAGCATAATCCGGGCCTGGCTCAGAGCAGGGATTTGCTCTGGGCTGAGAAGCACCTTCCTCCCCACAGCAGAAGACATGTGAGCAGTGTCACGGCTGCACTGCACACAGCAGGACAGAGCTGCGCCTGGCCAGAAATGCTGCCGGCTGCTCCTGGGGCTCAGCTCCAGGCTCTGGCTGTTTGCTCCTGCACAGCATCCCGAAGGATGCAGCCTGGGGCAAAGGTGGCAAGGGCAGAGCAGGAGGAGGGGTGGCCTTCGCTGGGTTCAGGCTGCTTGTGCTGGGCATCTGTGTGCTTCTCCTAGGTGTGAAATCAGGGAAGAGCGCACAGATATGTGAAGCTGAGGATTGTTCCCTTTGCCCAGGGCAGCTGGTAAGCTTTGGGACAATATTGGTTACCAGGAACTGCTCCATCACACCAGGAGGTTTGGCACTCACATTGCGGTGTCTTGGAGACCTGGGAGCCCCAGGCAAGCAGCAGGACCCCTCTAGGACCTGGAGGTCGAGGACAGGGAGTTGACACAGAGGCAGAGAGGGGTGCAGCATCCCCGCTCTGTCTTCCTGAAAGGAGCAGAGCTCAGGCACTGCCAGCTGGGCTGGCTGCCAGCACCCATGGGGCTCAGCCCTCCGGCAGCTCCGGCTGGAGAGGTGCTGGCACTAAGCCGCTGGCCCAGGGTAATCCCTGTCCCTTGGCAGCTCGCAGACCAGACCTGCTTACCGCACAAACCTCTAATTCCCTAATAATCCATGCATTACCAACATTTGCTGGGGCGGGAGGAGAGCTGGAAAGCCAAGCAGTACCTTCCCATGAGTGATGCATCCTCCCTGGCAGAGGCAGAGCTCCGGATGGTGATGCCCGCCCTGGCTGTCCCCCAGATTTCACCCTGCCAGCCCCTGGGGACAGGGTGAGCTGCTGGCAGGGCGCTCAGGAGCAGCCCAGGGCAGAGGCACAGCTCTGGATCACATCAGGGTGCTCTGGAGCTGTCAGTCCATCTCCAGCCCCGTCCGTCTGTCCCATTCACTGCAGACACTAAGGCACCCGCAGGCAGGGAAGCAGAGTCCTGGTGTGGGTCCCTGAAGAGGGGACAGACCGCAGGACAAGTGCCTGCGCAGGGGGGTTCCCCTTCCCGTTGCGCTTGGGGCGGCAGTTTCCAAATGGAACGACAATGGTGATGATGCCAGCAATGATGCAACTGCAGCAAGTGGTAGTTGTTATTGTTACTGTTATTGTTGCTGTAATAACAATAATAACAGTAATTGCCGTATCTGCCCGAGCCTGCAGGCAGGCAGTGGCTCCCAGTTTTGCGGTTCGCTGCCGCCCAGCAGCAGGGCTTTTCCACCCTGTATCTGCTGCCCAAATTCCCCCAATGCTGTCACAGGTTGCTGAGCTTGCCGCAGGGTTTTACTCTCATCTCTAGAGCTTTTTGCCATCCCAGAGGCTGCTGCGGGGACGATGAAGCTTTGGTCCCTCTGAGCATGGAGCTGTGTGTGCATAGGACTGCAGGGCTCTGTGTCTGTCCCTGTGTGGGTGCAGTCTTCCACAGTGCTGGTGACACCAGTGCCACCAACAATAGGGTTCTGTCCTCTGACCCTAGCCCACATCCCTCCTGTCCATGCAGTGTCCCCACACCATGGCTGGCACCAGGACCCAGGTGTGTGCCCATGCACTGTCCCATCTGGCCTGGGGGGCCTTTGGGTTTGTCTCCCTGGGGTCACAGCCCCAGGAGTTTGCTGCACCAGGACCCCAGAGCATCCTCCCGTTGGGCAGCGCAGGTCCCTGCCACCATGCCGTCTGTCTGTCCATCTGTCCTGGCCTTCTGGAAGTGCAGCTCCTGTGCCCTGGGATCAACAGCTTGGCCCACCTGGCTGTGGTGCCTTGTGCCGTCAGGGCAGGTCACCTGCTGCACTCCCACATGGATGCTCCCATCCCTGCTCCACCCCAACCACTCTGGGTATTCACTTTATGTTGGTACTGAGCTCCGGCAAGTGGAAGGGGGTGCTTGGAGCAGGAAGATGCCTGCTTCCCCCGCCCCGCAGGGGCCCTGACCCTGCCTCCCCGTCTTCCCTGACACTCCCTGGCCAAATCCTCTCTTTGTGCGTGGCTGGGGCCGGTGGGGAGCTGAGGCAAGAAGGGCTTTGATGTGCCACTTTGCTCGGCGCCACGGCTCCTGGGCACAGCGGGCTGGCACCGGCGGGACCCAGGCCGGGCGGCAGCTTCAGAGGATCTCGGGCTCACATCCCAGCATGGTGCTGCCTTGTTTTTGCCTGGCGAGGCCGGGACAGTCCCCGGCGCTTGGCCCCTGCTGGGATATGTTCCCAATAAGGCTCATGGAGAGCAGCAAGGCCAGCGGCGACACTGCCTTGGGATCGGGGCCACGTGTTATACAAGAGGGCAGGTGCTGCCCTGGGGATGGGGAGGGCACCGGGGGGACAGGGAGACCCTGGGGGTGGCCCGAGGGGCCACACAACTACAAAGCCTCTGGCTCCTGCATCACTGGAGCTGTCCAAGAAATTGATTTAATTGGAAGCTTCCATGGGAGGAAGCTGGTCCTGGCCAGGAGCTGAGGCGACTGACAAGCAGCCGCAGTGCCTGGTGGTCTCTCCCCACTGCCAAGCATGGGGCAGGGGCTGCCATGGCCACGTGAGCACAGGAGCCGGCCAGCAGTGCTGGTGTGGGGTCAGCACTGGGGTGGGACAGCCTGGGGTGACCCAGCTGTTCCCCTGCCCGGGGCAAGCTCTTTGCTGTGGCTTAGCCCAGCCTGAGAGGGACAGGAGTGAACAAGGGAGCTTAAAAGGGCCTTTTGATGTTTGGTCTTTGCTGCTGGAGGAGATGCACCAGCTCCTGCATTGTGCATTCGCCCCAGCCCTGCAAACGGGCATACCCAGCCCAGCGGTCACCCAGCCGAGGGAGGCTGGACAGACGGATCCACGCTTGGACTCTGTCTTCAGCCCCGCGCTCCCAAAGCCTTGAACTTTCCACAGTCCAAAAGTCTCCCTCCTAGAGAATCAGTAACAGGGTGCTGTCAAGACAGCAGCCACCAGCCCAGTGCCTGGTAGGTCCCACCCCCACATCTCCCCTCCTGTCATGGGAGCATCTTCCCGTGGCACGGACCCAGCACCACACAGCCTGTGCCACCCACTGCCATCCTGCACAGGGAAGTGTTCTGGGGGGCTGCAGGGGGATCAGGGGCAGCCAAGGGCTCCAGCACACCCAGACCATCCTGCCTGCCTGCATCACCTGGTGTGAGCATCCTCATGGGGCTTCTCCGAAAGTGTGGGGCAGCAGCAGCCGTTTGGGTGGCTGGGAGCAGGCAGTGACACTCCTGCCAGAGTCTGCTGCTTAAAAATGTGACCACGTTGATCTTCCACACTCTGGGATGCCCCTGGTGTGTCAGGAGCCCCATTTTGTGCCTCTGGAATCTCTCAGATAGGAGGTTTAGCTGTGTTTGGCCCAAAGGTGGCCAAGGACTATCTTTGACCTTGCCAGTGCATCTTCTGCTGTAGGCATGGAAGAATTACTAAAATGATTGAGGGGGGAGTACAGGCAGGTTCAGGGGGAAGTTCATCCAGGGCTGGAGGGGAAAGGCTGGAAATGTTGTGCTGTTCTGCATGAATGCGAGTACAAACAGAGCCCATGCATCCTCCAGGAGGGTGGTGGTTTCTCACAGATCATCTCCTGCCACCTCCTCTGAGCCTTGGGCGCTTCTGGGGCTGCTTGCCTCAAGTGGGGCTGATGGAGCCTTTGGCCTGCGGACCCCTTCTCTGAAATGCCAGGGAGGCTCCACAGCAAAAAGCAGAGAACAAAACCCATGGCAGGGACCCACAGCCTGGGAGATCTCCTGCATTGGGGTCAACCCTCCGCCTCGCCAGGTTGCCGTGGCTGGTTGCAGCAGGCAGAGCCCGGCAGTGGGTGGAGGAGGGCTCAGACAAAGCAAACACGATCCATCACTACGCAGCATCGCCAGCCAGCACCGGGGCCCCTTATCTCTGCCTGTGCAGCAGCGGCCGGTGACCCCCGGCTGCAGGGAGGCTGCTCATCCCCAGCCTCATCCCCAGCCTTGTCCCCAGCCTCATCCCCTCTGCCCAGCCCTGGGGGGGCCCTGCCTGGGCACTGCCTGCACAGGGGCTGTGGAGCGGTGATGGGCTGGGGGTGCCAGGGCATGGAGGGCAGAGAAGGGTGTGCCCTGTGCTCGCATTCCTCTCCTTGTATGGTACCAGCGGCCTCAGGTGCCCTCCTCCCTGCCACGCCTGCCTTGGCAAGCACGCAGCACATGGGCAGAGATGGCGGGGGCTGTAGGGCCACCAATGCCACAGGGACCAGCATCTCCTCCAGCAGCGGATGGCTGACCCACTGTCACGATACGGGCTTTGCAGGGGCAGGGAGGAGGGCTGGGTTCTCTGGGGCGTCCCGTCTGTCCCATGGCAGCAGGTCACCCTGGGGTGGCCTCGCACAGCACTGGCTGTGTCAGCAAAGGGCTGCTGCAGGAGCCGGCGGGAGCTGGCATCCTGCCCCGGCCGCGGCTGTTTGTGTTTGCTCGGGGATGTCGTGCCTGACCTGTTCCTGTCCCCGTGGCTCTTGGGCAACCTCCCTCCTGGGTAATCATTGACAAGGTCGGGAAGGTTGGCAGGAAAACAGCAGCCAGGGAGGAAAACAGCCTGAGCCTGAGCCTGAGCCTGAGCTCAGGGCAAATTTCCATGGCATGGAGCTGCCCCCACCGTCACCCACACTGAGGTCACCAGCCTTCCCTGGGCATGGCCTGCAGGTGCTCCTAGGTTTGGGGTGGCAGTGGGGCATGGGGAGGCAGGATGGAGATGTCAGGGTGCAAATCAACCCGTACCCCTCTGTTCTGCCCCTGGGCTGCTTTCCGAGTGCTGCTGCGGGACTGGACAGGGTGGGCAGCTTGCCTGTTTGGGCAGCATGTGGGCAGCGGGGCCGGGGCCTGAGCCAGGCTGTGGGCAGACCCCAAGGGGAACGAATGGAGCAGCTCATCCCTGGGAGCCTCTCTGGCCCCTCCTGAGGTGGAGACAGCCCCTCCATGACTTGAGCCCTCTTGTAAGCCCCAGAAAAGTCCTCCCGGAGCCCGGCTGCCCGGATTTCCCACACTGATTTTCCCGGGGATTATGCTGTTTCTAATGATCAGTTAAAGCAAATTGGCCAGGTCCCCCAGGCCCCTAAATCCCGGCTAATCCCTGGCACCTTATTGTAACTCCCCGTGCTCATTCATTATGTGGCAGTCCCCCGGGTGGAAGTGTTTACTCCCAGTGCGGCTCTTCCTACACGAAAGCCTTCCGGGTCCCGAGGTTGTTTGTCTGGGTTCGAGAACTTTCTGTTTCTAATTGATTTGTTTGTTCTGGTGCTGCTGCTCTGAATGAATCTCCCTTTCTTGGCAGGAACGAGGAAGTTCACTTTCTCGGGAACATTTTACTGCTTAGCAGACTCCTCATTGTCTCTAATAGATCCCATTAATCTTGTGGAGGGAGCAGTGACACTGGCTCTGGCACGGACAGGCAGGAGGAATGTCAGGTTGTCTGTGTCTTGTGCACTCTTTTCACCCTCCCGCATGACCCTGCTGGTTTCCTTTTGTAATTGATGCTGTTGTTCAACATCATCTTTCACTTGTCTTTGTGCGCAATCCTCACACGCCATCCCCTTCCCTCTCCTCAGCTCTCTGGGGCCATTCCACCTTGTTTCTATCCGGGAAGCTGAAATCCTTTTGCTCCCACCGCTGCCCCAGCTCTGGGAGGCTCATCCCAGCACACGAAGCCACCTCACCATGGGGACAAAGCTGTGGCTCTCCATGTGCTGACCCATGGCAGATGGCTCCTCTCTGGGTAAACCATGTAGGTATTCAGGTCATTTTTTTTTTTTTTTTTTTTTNTCCCAATGGGAAAACTCATCCTGCAGTCCCCAAGGATGGAGGGAGGACACCCGAGGAGGAGCTGGCTGGGGTAGGAATGTCCTGCCCGCTTCCTTCAGGCATCTCCAGAATTCCTGAGGACAGGTGGTGGTGTCTCAGCGAGGTGCACCCTGCACACCCGCAGCACCCTGCACACTGATGCTGCCTGCGGTCTCGCTGCCTGGTGACTGCCCGCTGTTTATTTCACTTCCTGACACCGACGAATGCCTGTGGCCGGGTGTCAGGGCAGGGTGCTGGGGACCACAAACCGCCGGGGGACATGGCGTACCCACCCAGGCACCCCTGCCTGTGGCCTCCACCCTGATGCCGAGCCCTGTCCCCATGGCACACAGCCCCATCCCCGCGGCAGGCTGGGCTCTGGCTCCGGCACCTCTCCATCCCCGCGGGGCTGTGGGGTGGCAGGGCACCCAGGACGGGGAAACAGCCCCGAGATCTGCCAGGGCTGGACACCACGATGGAGCTGGAGGCTGGCACTGCTGGGTCCCATCACAGCATGGTGCGGGACGGCGCAGGCCCAGGCTGGTTCCCGGGGGTTGTGTAACAATGATGTGGGACACACCGGGACAACCTGTGCTGCTGCGGGAGGCACTGCCTGCACCCCAGAGGTGCCAGTGCCCATGGGCAGGCAGAGCTGGCAAAGGGCACGGCTGTGGCATGTGGCATGCCCGTGGTGGCAGGTGTGCCAGCAGCTCTGCTGGTGACTGGTGCTGAGCCCGAGCCTGATCCTGACTGCCATGTGGCCCCTGCAGCCCCATCCCCAGCTAGGCACTGTCTGTAGGAGCACTAGGGTCTCAGGCTGACCCTACCCTGGAGAAACCACCTTCCCAGGGGACATGGGACACTGCAGAGGAGAAACTGAGGCACAGCAGAAGTGGGTACTGCTGAGCTGCAGGGAAGGAGGCAGGCTGGACCAGGAGACCCAGCTCTGAGCATCTTCCCAACCCTCAGAGTGTCGAGGTGCTCTCCAGTGGGAACCTCTGCTCCACAGCGTGGCTTTCCCTTCCCAAAGGGTCCTGGGGCCTTCGAGTGGTTCCAGGGTGCCCGAGGTGGGGTGAGCCCAGCCTGGCCAGATCTGGATCCACAGGAGGAACTGGACTCCGAGGACTGCGTGGAAAATCCCAGCCACATGTTTATCTGCGAGGCTCCCGCAGGGCTGGGCTGGGCTGGGACACAGCGTTCGAGGAGCAGGGAGGGACGCTTGCATAAGGCCGACTGCTTTGGCAGCCGCAGAACCTCCCCAGATGTGCTCCCGGCATGAAGAGCCATGCAGGAGGAGAGAGCGGGAGTGTGCAGAGCTGGGAGGGTCTCCCCACATACACCTGACTCTCGGGTGGACCTCCAAACCCTTCTGTGGACCTCCAAACTCTTCTGCTCTCTCCATGCTGCTCCAGACATCCTCCTAGGCAGCTGCTTGCCCTACGCACTCTGCATTGAACACCAGCTACATGTGCACCCCATCCCTATCCCATCCCCTTCCCCAGCCTGGCCCAAGGACAAGCCCATCTCCTCCCAGTGCCACATTTGCACTTCCAGTTATTCAGGATGCTGGGATGAGGGTTGGTGGGATGTGGGATGCGGGGCCGGGCCGGCAGCATCCCGCCTGGGGAAGTATGGCTCTGGCAGCAGGTGCTTCTTGTTTTCTCACAAATCAGCCGTTTCTTAGAAACTTCCTGCCGTGGCTCGTTAACTCTTTGGGCACCGCGGAGATGGCCGAGATGCAGCATTAACCCTTCGCTGCCTGGACTGCTGCTCTCACCCTCGTCCTGCCACAGGATCTTGCTGAGCTTGGCTCATCCCCGGCAGCGGGGTGCGATGAACTGGGGGGAGCTCAGCCCTGACCTTTGCCTTAGAGCCTGGCTCTGCATCCTCTCCTGCCACTGCCCACGGTTTGCCTCCTCAAGCACAGTGCATCCTTGCTTGGGGGTGACCTGGGGTGCTGATGGGGAGGGCTGGGGTGCCACCCTGCCCTGGCACCCTCGCTGCACCCGGGGCTGGCAGGGGCAGAGAGCCAGTGAGTGCAGTGCCAGAGAAGGGAGGGGCCCTTATCTCAGTGTGGGTGCTGCACAACCTGTACCCTTCCTTCAGGGCCTGAGCACAGCAAAGGGGACGGACCTCGTGTCCAGAAGGAATGGCCAGTCTGGGAAAGGTGTTCCCAAGCCTTTTACTTAACCAGAGTGTCTGGGAGGGGCACAGGGTGTCTTTGGGTGACATAGGGGTGTTGGTAGACCTCCTCCAGCCCCCCAGAGCTGGGGGGCAGGCCCTGTGCACCCTGGGGTAGGGGGTCAGCAGCCCCTTCCCCTTGGCCACTGCACCCACAGGCTTGCTGGGTGCTCAGCCCAAGGGTTCATCCCCTCTCTTGCTGCCCCGGGGGTCTGGGGACACCCCCGGGGTTGGGCTCAGCCTTGCAAAGCTCTGCGGTGGCATGTGCCAGCTGCAGGGAGGGGTTTCTGGCAGGGCTGCCCTGTGCCATTGGCTGGCACTGTGTCACACCACGCTGCAGGGACACGAGAGGGCTCTGCCCACCCGTGGGAGGAAGGCAGGTCTGGAGCCAGTGCTTTGGGGGGGGTGGCTTTTGCCATGGCCTGTCCCCCCTGCACCAAGGCACGCAAGGGCTGTGGGGCAGCCCAGTGCCATGGGGAGGGGGACAGAGGATGGAGAGAGGTGGCAAACAGGGCTCCAGGCTTCAAACACCTTCACTGCACCCCTCAAATGAGGCCGGCATGTGGGGTGCAGCAAGGCCGGGTAGCAGCACTGGGGCCGAGCGGTGCATGTGCTCCCCCCCAGCTCACCACAGTGCCCGTAGGTGCGAGGGATGCGCGTGTACATGGTGCAGGAGTGCCTGAACCTGTTTGCACACACATGCACCCACAAGCATGTGTGTGATGCTCACGCACACGTGTGCACATTCAGCCCTTGCACTGGAGAATCTGCAAAGCTGCCAGTGTGAGGCTGCAGTTGGGTCCCAGCCCTGGGCAGACGAGACAGGGGACAGGCAGCACATAACGGTTTCGAGCACCCGTGGCCTGTGTTTTGCTGTTTACCCGGCGTTTCCAGGGAGCCAACCGTCCCCAGCTCTGCCGTGACTCACACGGCTGGGGCCGAGTCACTCTTGCTACACCAGAGACTTAACATGGCGCTGGCAGCAGAACAGGGTACGGCCACCTCCAGCTCCCCTGAACCGCTGCTGGCTCCCTCGCTGGGCTGGGGATGGCTCGAGCTGGCTGAGGAGCCACGTCCAGGGTATAAAACCCCAGAGAAGGGTACTGCACCCAGCTTCAAACATCCTGCCAGCCTGGGGCTCTCCTCCCACACCTTCTGGCTCTCCTGGTACACACCAGCCTTGAGCTCTCATCCAAACATCACAGCCACCCAGCACCCCCAGAGATGGAGGGTGAGGTTTGTTTGCACTCCCCCCTACTCCATGGGGTTGAACCAAAGGCTGGCTGTACCTGAGGGTAGCGCCGGGGCACCCCCAGCCCTGCTCCAGCACTGCTTAATGCTGCTGCTTCAGTCTCTGACCCTCACCCTGTGTTTCAACATGGTTCAAAAAGAAAAAAACATAAATCGGTGATGCCTCTGAGAAGCAACAGAACAGAACCACCAGGGGAAAAGCAGAGCTGTGGGGGTACCCAGCTCCACACAGCCCAAGACTTTTCCCCCAAGCCTGCCTTGCACACAACCCTGGTCACCGCCATGACACCAAGGAGAAGACCTGTTGGATCAAGGCTCCTTTCCCTACCACACACCCAGTCCCTGGAGAAGGGGGTGCCTGCTCACATCTCCCAAAGCCCATCTTGGCCCAACCAGGGCAGTTTAAGAGGACTGGCCACCCCAAAGACAGGGAGCTGTCAGGTTTTCCCAGCTGGGGAGCAGCACCAGGCCAGCCTTCAGCAGGTTTGCAGCTCAGTATCCTCACCAGTCCCATCCCAGCAAACCCCACTGCCTTCCACAACACCGCCCCTTCCCTTCCCAGCTACAGACACACACTTTAGGGCAGAGGTTTATATAAAAAGTAGAGTTTATTGCCATTTTCTATCTAGATTTACACAACTGTGTCACCGCTTTTGACGTCAAAAGGGACGTCCCGTCACTTCCCAGAGAGCTGGTATGAGAAGGTGGGGAGCCCCCAGCCCAGGCCAGCTCCCCCCATCCCAGGGGCTGGAGACCAGCCTCTGTTGTGGCTCTGTTTGGGGGTCGGTCCAGATCCTCCCAGTGCTGCCACACGGCTTGGTCACGGTGATGCCAGAAAGGGGCACATCCATCCCCTCCTTCGTGCCGCTGGCAGTGCTGGCCACCCAGTTACAGCCGCTCAGTATTCCAGTCTTGTCTCGAATCCCGGAGCTGTATGGGGACAGGCACAGCTGGCCCCAGGCAGGGCACCCCACGGCCTTGTGGGCACTGCTCACGCATGTGTTTACACATAGATACAGCTACAGAAGATGCCCAGATAGAACAAGCTTTTTTTTCCTTGTAATCCCCACACTGATGTGCGTACAGCCATGCACTACATCGCAACTGCCGCCGCCGGTGCTGCTCCGCGTGGGTGCCACCATGCTCCTGGGCGGCTGGCGGGACACATCTGCATCGCTCGCTAAACAACAGTCATCCTCGTACGTCAGGCTTTGCCAGAAAGGGACCCCCCTTGCACAGTGCAGCAAAGGCACGGGACTCGGCGTGTGCTCCTTCCAACCATGGATTCCCAGTAAAGCGCCAAAGGCTGCCCAGCACTGCCAGGGTGTCATGGATGCCCAGGTTTTGGAAGAGCCTGGGACAGGCAGGCCACAGGTTTCCTCCTGGCACCGGGCGGATGGTTGGATGCCGAGGGGTCAGCTGCCCACGTCTCCCTTGCAGAAGAGCATCCTCGTGCGGGAGACGGCCGCTGGCTCTGCTGGCTGGCCAGGCTTGCCCGGGGGGGCACGGCTCAGCGCCGGGGTCTGGCAGTCCTTCGTGTGAGATGAAGGTAGAAACGATTTTGCAGGAGATTAAGTAGAAAGAGTTCTGTGGCTCTGCCCACCCCGAGGACAGAGCCACCTTACACCGCAGAGCCCCCGGAGTGCTGGGCCGGGGCAGCTGCCCCGGGGCTCTGCTCCTCCGGGCACAGGACCTCCGCAGGGAGCCGAGATTGGAACTTCTCCAGCTGCTCAGGGCTGGCCAGGGTCTTCAGGAGGCTGTTCTCACGCTCCAGCTGGGAGTTTTTCTCCAAGAGTTCTTTAATTTGCTCTTTCAGGACCTCCACCTCCTCCCGCACCGCGTACATCAGGTGATTTTTCACAAGATCCTGCAAAAGGCCGTGGAAAAGACCAATCACTCCAGGGTTACACCGTGGGGGTTGCTCCCACCCTGTCCCCAGCCGCTTGCCAAGTGCTGCAAATGCTTTTCCCAAAGGCTGGCCCTCCCCACCCCACCCGGCCAGGGCTCGGTGCTCAACCAGTGTAGCCCCCACCCAAAACGGCACCCAGAGCATCCCTCAGGTCCCCCTGCCTCCAAAGGCACTCTCCAGCCCCGCTGTCCCCTTGGGGGTCTGGCAGGCTGCAGCTCGCTATCCCCTACGGGGCCCGGCTTGGTCCCCCCTCCATCCCCGAGGGTCCTTCCCAGACCCCCCCTCAGCTCCCTGCGCACTGCGGCGCTGCCGGAGCCAATGAGCTCGGCCATCTGCGGCGGGCAGACAAAGGAGCTGCTCTGCCCAGCGACCGGCTGGGGAGCGCGGACCCCCCCTCCGAGCAGCGCATCGGCCCGGGGAGCGGGGACCCCCGCACCTCGGGGCAGAGCTCCGGGGGGGTCACGGAGCAGGGTGCGCGGGGGGAGCGGCACTGCGGCTCACCATTGCCTGCTCGATCTTGTTGTCGATGGCCACCACGCTGGCTCCGGAGGCGCTGGAAGAGAGCGGAGAGGGAGGAGGTCAGCGGCGAGCCCCCAGCACCCCCTTCCCGGGACATCCACGCACCGGGACACCCCCCCCGGCTCCAGTGCATCACGGCTACTCCCTTCCCTCGGGGTCAATGCACCGGTATCCCCCTCCCCGAGCAGCAGCGCACTCGCCCCTCCCCTCAGCGGGGCTGATGCAATGCAGCGGGCTCTCCCGGGGCACCGGGACCCCCCTTCACCCGGGCAACGCGCCGGGCCACGGCGGAAAACGGCGGAAAACGGCGAAAAACGGCGGGGCGAGCGCGGCCGGTCCCGGGGCTGCCCCTACCTGTTGTCGAGCTTCACAGAGACCACGTCCCCCCCGAGCAGGGAGGAGAAGAAGGAGATGGAGAAGTTGTGGAGCTGGTAGACAGCCACCTCCATGGGGGACTGGTACATGCCGGTGCTCATGGCTGCGGCGGCAGAAAGCGGCTCGACGAGACAGAGCACAACGCACTGCCGCTCCCCCCGCCTCTCCCCCGCTTATATCGGCGGTGTCCGCCCCGTCGGGAGGGGCCACCGGGCCCGGGCCCNCCTCGGTCCCCGGCACCGAACCCCAGCAGTGCACCCCTGCACTCCGGTATTGCAGCCTTGAGCCCAAATTATGCACCCCTGGACCCCGGAACTGCACCCTTTCTGCACCCCAGTAATGCACCTCTGCATGGCACCCCTGCACCCACCGCCTCCCAGTTGAACCCCAGCACAGCACGGCCCCCTCCCAGTGCAGGGCCTCTGCCCCTCCCCGCGCGGTGTCCTCGCCACTCTGCACCCCAGACCCGTGCACCCGCTCCTGCACCCCTCGACTTGTGCGCACCAGGATC
>VZZY01002855.1:184083-196692 GCA_013400335.1 Eurystomus gularis
CGATCCTGCCCGGGGTGCTGGGGCTGCCGGGGGGGCGGATGCGCAGCCGGGAGCAGCGTCCCCGCCCGTGCACACGCGTGTGCGAGCACCGGGGTCACGCCGGCTCCACCACCGCGCACGCAGAGAGACTTGTACCTTGCAAAGCCCCCCCCCCAGACACCCCCAGAGACGCAGGGGGGATGGGCTGGCATTGCCCCCCCGGTTGATGTCCCCCCCCTGCTCTTGGCTGCCTGCCCGGGGCTGCCCTGCCAGCTCCAAGGCTTATCTCTGCCCTCTGGACCTAGACCTGGACCTTGAGCTGGACCTGGACCTGGGAGGACTTTGCTCGGCGCCCGGGCGGTCCCCCGCTGCTGCCCGACCCTGCAGGGCTCGTCCTTGGAAAACCAGGGCTTGCCAGGGTGAGTGAGACCCTGCAAGAGAGCCCGTGCCACGGTGCAGCGTCACTGGTGCTGGCACAGGCACGTCACCCCAGGGATGCTGCAGAGGACCCTGAATCCCCCGATCCAGGGGGTGATGAAGGTGCCCGGCACCTGGCTGGTGGGTGCCAACATGGGGAGCAGCCTGAGGAGCCCCGACTGGTGGGTGTGCTGCTGTGCCTTCTCCTCAGGGAAAGGGCTGAAGGTGGGCAGAGGGGCATTTCTCCATCAGAAAGGGAAATCAAGGCACAGCGTGGCACAGCTGCTGCTGACAGCAAGGCCCCGCCAGCTTGCTCCCCAGAAAATTGCCCCAGTGCGTTCTAGGGCAGGATGAGGACCATGGTGTCCAGAGCAGAAGGACCTGGGCACCTCATGGTACCACAGCCGGGTATATACAGATGCCCCGAGACACACGGGTTTGATGTAGGGATGTGAGAAAGCATCTTCTCCTCCCCGGTGGGGGGGTTGTGGATGGGTGGGATGCTTCTCCCCGAGGGGCACACGGGGGAACTGCTTGTCCCTCTGTTTTCTGGTGGCATGATACACATCCCCCAGTGCCAGCACCAGCCTGGCCCATGCAGGGGGACTGGCACTGCAGAGAGCAGGCAGGGGCTTGTGACCCCCAGCCCCCAGCCCCGGGGCTGGCACGTCCCCCCACCCTCCCCGCAGCCAGGCCCTACTCACCAGTCCCTCCTCCTGAAGAGGCTCGGGGAGTATGGCGGCTGGAAGGCCATGCTGGCGCCCACGACCTCACTCCAGCCCCTCTGCTCCCCAGCAGTGATGCCAGCTCTGCCCGCAGCCACGTCCCCCTGGCCAGCGGGTGGCAGGGACAGCCTGGGTGCCAGCCGCGTCCCGGGGCCACGGGCACGGGGTAAACACGCCGGGAGATGACCTCAGCCACACTCAATTGGCCCTTTCAGGGGCCATCGGGCCAGCGTGCCACCCCGAGCCGCGCGGGTGCCAAGCCGGCAGCGGGCAGCTGCCCCCCTCCATGGGCAGATGAAATGCGCCCTGTGTGCGCTTGTCCCCAGGGCGGCTGGTGGTGGGCAGGGTGGCAGCCCCCGGGACATGGGGCACAGCTCTGTCCCCTTGGCTGGGACAAGCCCAGGCCACCCACACCGGGGGTCCCATGACTCGGTTTCCCATCGCAGCTCCGGGAAGGTCCCTGTCTCACTGCGGGGAGGGCAGGGAAGAAGGGGAGAGGCATTGTCTCTCCTGCTGTTGGGCACGTCACCAGTTGTGCCCCCTTCTGTCTCCTGCAGAGAAGTGGGCAGCAGCAGGGAGGGAGGGTGGGCAGACCCCAGCCCTGGCAGCCATGGCTTGGTTTCCCCACCTCCCCATCTCCCGTGCTACAGATCTGGTCCAGCCCCTTTCCCAAAGGAAAGCCATAAATTTTCAGTGTTAGGGCCCAGGGGCTCCAGGACGGACAGATGGAGCCTGACTCACGGCTCTTGCCCCACGGTTCTGGGGTCCCGGGCCCTGCCCCCAGCCCCTTTCCCAAGCAGCACTCGAGCACCGAGGGCTGGTGAGAAGCCAACAATTTCCATAGCTGCTGGAGCAAAGCAGGCAAGCTCACCAGGAGGAAATTGCTTCAGCTCTGCCACCTCCGATGTTTTTCCCATGGAGCTGGGACTATTGCAAAAACAAACAGAAGTAAGCCACTGACTTCCCTGCCACCCCTCCTGGTGTCCTTCCCAGCCCCACAGAGCCCCAGCCCCACCAGCACTGCCTGAAGGATGGGGCCCTCCTCCACAACACCCCAGGGAGCGATGCTTTCCAGGGGTGGAAGCGCAGAAGGCTCTTTCCTTCCCAGCACTGAATGGACCAGGAACTCCAAGGCAGCCTGCTTGGTGGGGCAGGCCATGCTGGGCATGGGGTCCAGCCTCAGCAGGGGTGCAGCTTCCCCACAGCCACCCACCTGCTCACCCCTCCAGGGACGTGGCTGCTGCTGCAGACACCCCTGGACGCATCGCTGGGTGCACACGAACACAGGCACAATTTCAGCCCAGACATCCCTGCACACATGTGCGAGTCCTGCACGCACATGCACATGGATGTGCACATGGACGTGCTCGTGGAAGTGCACATGCCCACACAGACACGCCCACAGACGCACCCACAGACACGCCCACACAGACACACCCACACCCCTCGCCTGTCCATGTGCATTTTCCAGCCCCCGGGGGCCTGCACCCTGCACACAGGTGCACGCCTTGCACGCGCGCACACACGCACACGCATCCTGCACACACACACGCGTGCACAGACGTGCACTTGTGCACGCGCACCCCACACGCGCACCCCGCTGCGTCCCGCGCTGCCGACGCCTCCGCGCACACGCTCGCTGCCCTGACGCACACCCGCGTGTGCACACCCGGGCGGGCAGCGCGGCGCGCCTGTCGTGCTCAGCGTCGTCATCCCGGACGGGATGTCCACAGGCCTCCCACGGCTGCAGAGCCCTGCATGGGCTCCAGCTGCGCCCTGAGCAGTGGGGGGGCCTTTCCCAGCCCCCCGTGGACAGCCTCACCGGGCTGCTGGCCCCACTCCAGCAGCACTGCTGGGATCTGCTTCCTCTCCCACCGCCCCACTCCTGCCCTTCTGCGGCCTGGCAGCAGCAGAGCAGGGTGGGCAAAGTCCCCCCTTGCAATTCCTAAAGAGCAGGGGGCCATGGACTTGCTGCTATCCTACAACACCAGAGGCCATGGTGAGGGGTTCCTTGGAGCCAGCAGAGCGAGAGGGGCCAGTGGTGAGAGCTCCACCCCTGGGCAGCAGCTCGGGTCTCATGTGTGCAGCTATGGGAGGTTCATCAGGCAGGACCCCAGCTCCTGCCTGTGGTTATTTTGGGAACAATAACAGCAGCCACAGTACGGTGTAATTGTGACACTAACTGTTGCGCTCTCTGGGGAGAAAAACCCCATGGCTGTTATGGAGCAGCTAGGAGAGCTGCAATGGCCCTCAAAGCCTCAAATGACTCCTCAAAGCTGCCAGCAAGCCCTCAGAAGACCACACAGCCCGTGCCCCAGCCCAGGAGGTGCCACCCAGATGGACAGGTGACGTTTAGTGACAACCCCCTCCTCCGCAACAGGACCAGCGGGCGTGAGAGCACTGGGTGGCAGCCCCTGCAGAGGTGAGCCTGGCTGGAGGAAGGGACAGTGGGGAGCAGGACGATGAGACCATCTCTCTCGCATCCTGGCACCCCTCACCTGCCCTGCATGGTGCGTCAGGGGATGTGGCCCCGTCCCCAAGACACCAGGGATGAGACATGCTGTGATGCTGAGCCTCCTGCATCGAGCCCGTGTCAGGCACTGCGGTGCCACAGACCGCAGGATGCCCTTGCCCCGTTGGCTGCTGGTGGGAGCTGGAGGAATGGCCGGTGCTGCAGGAGAAGCCCTGGTCCTCAGCCACTCCTCTCTCAGCTCCAGGCCGCTCCATGGCAGCATTCCTGGCTTGCTCTCTCCCAAGGACTCAGCTCAATGGGAGGAAGGCCCTTCAGAGGGTCCGAGGCGTGGGAAATGTTTATTGCCTGGCCTCGGAGACACTGGAGAGAAATACGGGGAAGGCACGGAGCCAAAGCTGCCCAGGCTGCTCCACAGAGCTAGAGCTCCAGCTCAAAGGGTCAGAGCAGAGGGGGAGAGGAAAAGCCACAGCTTGCAAACATGCAGCTAAAAAAACTCTGCCTTTCACTGCCTGAAATCCTGCAGCCATGGCTGTGCTGGCCAAGGGGACTGGGGATGCCAGCACCAGGGCCAAGCGTGGCCTGCAGGAGCTGATGGAGAGGTGGCTGGGAATATCAGTGATGGCCAAGGCTTCTGGGAGCCCATGGTAGGAAGGGCTGGGTGGGGGACAGGTCTGTGGAGTCCCCAGTCCTGCCTCACAGGTCCATCCTGGTGCTGGGGAGGGAGAGGCAATGCCAGGGGTCTGCCCACTGGCCAGCAGGCAGCTGTGGAAGCAGCCCCACTCCCAGTGTCCCAAACTGGGCCAGCTGGACCTGCAGTGCTGGCATGGGGCTGCTGTGCCCATCCCGAAGGCTGCGGGGCCAGAGCTGCTGGAGCACACCCGCTGGCCACCTCTTGGTTCCCTCACCCTGAAGATGTCCTGGCCAAGCTGTGCACTGCAGAGTTGGCACTACCCCCGGCTCAACCTGTGCAGGACCTAAGGCTCCATGCAGCCAGGAGGGATGTGAGGACCTGGTCCATGCCCAGCAGAGCCTTGGAGGGTTCATAAATTCCTCAACCCAGGGCATGTGCCGTTCCAGAGCACAGGGCAACCCCTCCTGGGTACCTCTGTCAGTGCCCAGGCAGGTCTGCAAGCCGCTGCCCTCAGAGCCAGTGCTGCTGGCCCTGCTACACCTCGTCCCAGTCCCAGAGGAACGGGGAGAGCTCTGCAGGGCAGCCACGGCCTTTGCCACGCTGGGAAAGCCCGGGAGGGTTTGCAGTTGGGGAAGGCCGATGGGGAACCTGCCCTGACCGATGGAGGCAGAGCCAGCCCCGTGGCCATGGGCAGGAGACAGGGCTCACCCCTGCGCCGGGCAGCCGGGGAGCAGGGCACGGGCAGGGATTGCGGTGTGGGGACTCCTCCAACCTGTTGGGCTGGAGGCGGCGTGGGGCGGGGGGGGGCCCTGGCAGGCTCCCCCGTCCAGCTGTTGGGCTGCCTGCTTCCTCCGATAAAGGTACTTGGCTGTACTCCCAGTTCTGTGTTTTCTGGCGTGCAAGCGCACACCCCAGAGCTGGCCTGCTGAGAACTGCAATTTTTCTTCTCTCTAACTTTGCCACCGGCCCCCCTTCTTCCTCCTGTGCCCCCACCCAGGGCACCCGGTAGCAGCTGCCCCTCGGCAGCAGTGTGACGAGGGGAGGTCAGAGGTGACCCGGCTCTACAGAGCCCTCCCTGCGGTACTGTACGTAGGAAGCCCCCAGAGCCGCGGCTCCCCCAGGCGTCCTGGGGTAGGAGGGAAAGAGGAAAAAGGGCCGGTCTGCTTAACACCAGCCCTGCACCAGGCAGCCCAGCCTCCCACCTTGCCTGCGTTTGTCGACACCAGCCCCACACTGCTGCCTGCGCAGCTCGGCCACCCCCGTGGGCACCCTGCCAGGGGCCCTGCAGCAAACCTCAGCACCCCCCTGCTCCCCAGCTCCCACATGGCCTGGACAGGGTCCCACGGTGCCAGGGGAAGGGTGTCGGGTACGGCACAGCCCAGCAAAAACCCCCATGGCATTGCCACCAGCATCATGCCTGGCTGTGGGAGGAGCACAGCCAGCCCCCGGCCGTGCTCCCTGCCTCCCACGGGACGGGGATGCTCAGCCCCAGGAGAATGGGTGGACTGAACCCTCAGCAGAGTTTTCACCCACAAATCTGTCCACAGAGGAAGCATTTCACACCCACGGGTCCCGTGGGGTGGAGTCCCGTAACTGAACTCCATGTTATCTCCTCCCTTGGCTAGCCGTGTCCTGCCCCGCGGGGCTCCCGCCAGCCCAGGCTGAGAACTTCAGGCCCCTCCTCGTTTCATAGCCCACCGACTGTATAATCTGGGACAGTCCCCCCTGGATCACTCTCAGATCTTGGCTGCCCTTCTCTGGTCCAGTTTCAAGAACTGGGGACAGAGCAGAGGTGACCGTGATGTTGGAAGGACCCCCCGCAGCCCCAGGGTCAGGCAGTGCCCTTGAACCAGAGCGGGCAGGGGGCTGCCAGCCTGGGCTCTGCCCTCCCCGAGCCCCTGGCTGGCTTAGAGCTGGCTTTTCTGGAGATCCCCAGCCCAAGAGGAACCCCAAGACAGGGCCTCCTGCATCCGTAAAGAGCGATCCCAGGCCACTCGGCAGGCAGGAGCGGGCGCTCGGGAGCCACACTCGGTGCTGGCAGCTGCTGCCCTGTGGTGTGCGGGAGTGCCTGCCTCGCTAATTGGAAGGCAGCTCGTTATATAATGAGAGGACAGGGGCTGGGAAGCTGCGAGAGAGCAGCGCGTTGGCACCCTGTGCAACCAGAAGCTGCTCTTCCAGCCCAGACTAACGCACGTTCAAGGAAACCCTTGAATCCTCCCCTTGCAGAGGTCCCTGAGCTTTGTGCCGTCCTGCCCAGCCCGATGGGATGCTTGGGGGATGCCCAGCAGCCCCCTGGTACCCCTTCCCCGGGGCCGGCCGGCTGGACCCTCTGAGGGGGTGCGAAGCTCAGCCAGGCGCAGCCTCGGGGGGTCAGAAGCAGGAGCTGATCCGAGCCAGCCGCCCCGCAGGAGGTCAGGCGAGGACGCGCTGGGACTGCGCAGCGTCGCAGAGCCGGTTATTAATACCCTGCCTGGCCTTTGCGAAGAATCCTGGGCATCTTGAACGGGGACGCTTCGTTAAAACCCTCCCCTTGTTGACATTTCAGAACAATAACAGCATGAAAGACAATAAGCTGGCGGCAGGATGGGTACCTGCAGCGCTGCCCTGGCTCTCCGTCTGCCCGGCCTCAGCTGCCAGCCGTCACCTGGCTCGTGCCAACCCTTGGGGATGACCCCAGACCGTCCTCTGCCTCCAGACTGCCCGGATTTGCTCAGTCCTGCTCAGGGGGGAGCACTGGGGTGGCATCACTTGGGGCCTCGGGGTGTCTTGTCTTGCCTCATGGGCACCCCCAGGCAGGGCTGCCATCCCAGGGGAGTTGGAGGCAGCGGGGTGAGGACTGGATCACACCTAACACCCAGGCCGGGGCAGGGTGGTGGCCAGGGCTTCTGCTCTGCTCCTGCACTCATTCTGCAGCAAAAGCCCCTCAAATATACCTATATGTCATGGTAAGTGCACAGACCGAGGATGATGAACTCCTGTCCCAAAGCCAGCAGTGTGCAGCACCTGGATAAATATAGCTCGGAGCTCATCGGCAAAGCTTGAAGCTCATCGGCAAAGCGTGGCTTCGGGACAGGTTGCAGCCTTCCATGCCTCTCCAGCCCTCACTCCCCTGTCCCACACCCCGGGGTGTCCTCTGCAAACAGGGTCTCAGTCCCTTCCCAAAGGCAGGAAACACCAGGACCCCCTCTCCCCTTGGCTGCCACCTTCCAAGGCATGTGCACAGGCCACGGCCACATACCCAGTGGGCACACGCAGTTGCCAGGCTCTGCCAACAAGTGCCCTGAACCCCCCTGACACACAAACATCACGATGCTCCCCAAAGTACAGGGTCAGCTTTAACCCCCTCGGCAGTGGGAGGTGACCGGGGAGGAGGTGTCAAGTCCCAGCTCAGAGGACATGACGTGCCCACAGAGGCATTGCACACAGCACCCATGTCCTTGCCGTGTGCCTGGTGGGAGCTGAGATGTCAGACGGGCTGTAAAAGGCTTCCCCTGCAGACCAGCCCTAACTCAGACCCAAGCTCAGCAGCACCAGCCGCAGCACCATCCAGCATCAGCCCATGTGTCACTGCGGAAGGGGGGAGCACGGTGCTGGGAACAGGGCAGACCCCCCTGCAGCCTGCTCCAGCTCCAACCTCTTCCACACCTAAAGTTCAGAGCTTGAAATAAATCCTGGCCAGCATTCCCCCCCTGAGGCCGCACTGCCCGTCCCTGCCTGCCCTTGGGACACCTACACCCGTCCCACTTGGAGCTGGGTGCGTGCCCTGGCACACAGGCAGTGTCTGAGCATCCGCAGGAGGCTGAGGGGATGGGTTTCTGTGCAGCTGGCGTTGGCATCGCTTGACTTCAGCTCAGCTGTGCCAGGCCCCAGTGGCCACAGCCTTGTGACCAGGGGCAAATGGTTTCATGTGGAGGGGCTGAACTGGGATCTCCCACGCTCTGGGGCATGAGGGAGAATCTTGCTGGAGGGAGCTGGGACTTGCAGAAGCAGGCAGGGACAGGAATGGTGCTGTGTGCCATGGCTGAGCCCGGTGCTGCTGGGCTTCCCCAGCCAGGAGCCCCTGCAAGCCTGGCTGGTGTGGACATCACCCTGAAGCCTGTTGGGTGATGAGGTGGGGGTCCCAGAGTGGCAGGATGCCCACAGTGGAAACCACAGCAGGCACAGCAGACTGGCTGCCTGGCATCTTCCAGGCAGCAGGAGGATTTGGGCATGCCAAGGTCAGGTACTCCCCGGAGCCAAAGCTCTTGCTGCTAAAGCGAGAGCTTCCCAGCATCTCACCGGTCTGCTGGGCTCGGCAAAACCACGCTGCAAGACACGGGTCAGGCCACGTGCAGCTCCGTCCCACTAGAGCAAAGCAAACAAGCACCGGGCGCACAGGTGCCGATCGGGGAGGGTGGCAGTGCCAGCCCCTGCCTGGGCAGACGTGGTCCCGGGAGGGCAGCGTGGCTGCGGGATGGCTCTGGCCTCACACCCACTCCTCTCTCATGCTCCCGGGTGGACACTCTCCCATCAATGCCTCCTTGTTGCTCCAGCCCACTCGGCCGGCAGGAATGTGCTCCCTGGGATGCCCTTTAAGCCCCGGCTCCGTCTCCTCCTCCTCCTCCTGCAACACTGCCACAAAGTGACACCCGACGGACAGGAACAAATGGTGCAGTGCCACAAATGCCAGCCTGGCACTGCTGCCTGGGCAGCTTTTGCTCGCCAGCCTGACCTTATGGTGGGAAAGGCAGCTCTGCCCAGCTTCTCCTACCCTGATTCATCCTTGCCTGGCCTCTTGTTGCAGCACAGTGCTCCCTGCCTCCCCACAACAACCTCGGCTGGCCTGGGGACTCAAGGGAAGGTGGTCCCCAGCCCAAAGGGTCATTGTCCACCCTGCTGGGTGGAGCAGCAGGTCCTGCAGCACCCTGAGAGGGTCCAGCTGGGCAGAGAAGTCCCCTCACGGTGGGGCACAGGCTGGCCAGGCTGCCAGATCTTATCTGGGAGAGGCTGGGCAAGGAGAGCTGGCACAGGCTGGTCGATGTGGGCGAGCAGGTTGGCACATATCTCCTCTCCGCACCCCACAGCCAGGCGGGGCCCTGCTTGAATCACACGCCAGTAGGCACTGGGGAGGGTGCTGCTCCCCCCACAGCGCTGGCCCTCTCCCATGCTGCCGGCTCCCCTCAGCCCCCCTGGCACCAGGAAAGGTGCCACACGGTCACGGGGCTGCTCTCCCCAGCCCATGCTCAGTTGGGCTCACACCTGGGTCTCGGGTGAGCAATGTCGGTGTAATGTTGGCATTGTGGAGGGATGGTGGAGACCTTTCTGCCCACCATGCTGGCAGGAGGGAATGTGCTGCCCAGACAGTGTGGCAGCAGCTGGGCTCCCTGTACCTGCTGTTTCTATGTGAGCTTGGCCCCTTGGCACTGCCCAGGTCTCCCTGGGAGCAGTTCATGACACCCCATGTGAGGGCACAGAGGGGAGAAGCCCTTTTCGAACAGGATCTCATGCACCCCTGAGCAGGAGGGTTTCCTGAGGAGCATCAGCCCTGTAGGCAATTGGTCCAGAGCATCCCTACCTTGTGCACCCCACACAGCATCCCCGCAGCAAGCACAGAGAGCCTGGGACCACTCAGATAAGGGAGATGGCCAGAGACAGGCTGGAAATACAGAGTGTAGGTTGTCTGAGACCCCAGCACTGATTTGACCCCAGCTCGCAAAGCCTGGGGCTTGACCCAGCAAGGGCTGAACTGTCTCCAGCAGCCTCAGAGCCACACCTGGACTCCAGATGCAGCTACTTGGTCTTCCCATGCCCTGCTGGACTTCAGCCCTCCTCCCCTGCCAGGGTAGGAGCACATCAGCTAAAACAAGGGGCACAAAACTGCTCGGGCTCCCTGGTGCCAGCAGCGAGAGTGCCCTTATCAGGCCTGTTATCGGGGTGTTCCTCTGGCGCCCACAATCCCCTGCTTTATATGCTATCAACTCTTGGGTATCTTGGCTCACTCCCCAGGAGGAGAAAGTTCAGGCTGGAGCAAAACACCAGCAAACACAGGTGTGGGCACACCTGGCTCCAGCACCCAGGGCTGTGCCCCCAGCACACCGTGCCACCCCAGGGGCAAAGGGATCACCCCTGCAGCCCCCAGGCCAGGCTGGCAGCAGGGTCCCTGGCAGCGGGGTGTGACAGAGGGACACCACAGCTTTGTACCACGCTGCGGCACAGCCTGTCATGAAAGGGAATGCCTGGAGCCTCTCAGGACACAACACACGGCAGGGCATGGAGGTGGGCACCAGGCTTGCAGCACCAAGGGGCACAGCTGGGGAGAAACCCCGGTCCCCTGGCACCTCCACTTGCTCCTGACCTCAGCGGAGCGGACTGACGCTCTCTGGGAGCACCATGGGTCCTGCTGCAGCAGAGACGCGTTTGAAAGCAGCAGGTTGTGCCCACATTGCCCGCCTCTTGCCCACGGGCACTGTCACCACGTCTGTAGGCGAGCAGCCCGGATGCCTGGCCCCGACAACCAGCCCGTGCTGGGGACGGCGTCTCGCTTCCCCTCTCCACCCGTGATGCCAACTGGCCTTGGCAAAGGGAAATCTCTCGCTCCCGTTTCCCTCCCGGCTGGGTGGGTTCGCTGCTCGCTGTGCAGCCGGGTGCCGGATGCCTTGGCGAGCGTCCCAGCTCCTCCTTTCCCACCTGAGCGGCAGCTCGGCGTTATGTAAGTGCAGGAAGAGCGTCTCCGCCGAGGCCGGCTCTGAAGAGCAGCCCGCTCAGCTCTGCTCAGCTCATCTCGGTTCAGCTTGGCTCGGTTCAGCGTGGCTCTGCTCAGCTCGGCTCGGTTCAGCTTGGCTCGGCTCAGCTTGGCTGGGCTCTGCTCAGCTCAGCTCGGCGTGAGATGCGGGCTGGGGCTCGGAGGCTGGTTGCATCGCCCGGGTGGCTGGCACGCGTGGGGCGGCCACGTGTGCGCCCACCCGCCTCGCCGCACTGGCGAGGGCAGCCAAGGTGCCCCGCATGCCCCTGCGCAGCCCGGGAGCACGCCTACGGGTGCGTGTGCGCGCAGGGAGGGAACGGCGAGGTGTCTGCAGGCTTGTGGGTGCTGCCCGCGCCCCACCTGCACACTACCCCACCCTGGGCGCAGGAACGAGCCCCAGAGCCAGGGCAGATGCCTGCCACTCACGCAACGATGGGCCACACGTCTCCTCAGCCCTAGGAGGGGGGTTGTGTCCCACCTGCTGAAGCCACAAGCAGCTCTGGGTGCTTGTGTCCAGCTTAGATGTCCCAAGGATGAGTTAGAGAGCCCTGGGCCTGTGGCACCAGCTGCTCCCTGTTACCTCACCACCTCTCCAGGGTGGCTGGGCACCAGGGCCACCCCACAGCAGAGGCGGAGGGGCCAGTGCAAGACCTGAGACAGCCCTGTCCCCTCCCTGTCCCTGAGGTCGCCCTGATCAGGGTTGGGGACCCTGCAGGGTGGAAGTCCCAAGGCTCCCTCCTTCAGTCTTCTCCACCCACGATGCCAGCGCGGGGGAGCAGGGAGGGACCCTGTGCTCCTGCCCGTCCCAGCCCGGGCAGGGTCAAGCCCATTCCTGGTGAGTGGATGGGACGGGCACCGAGCACGTCCTGCTGCAGCCTGCTCCGAGCCGAGGGGAGCTGCTGGGTCAGGGGCACAGCCACTTTCCAGGGACGGGAAATACCACCCAGGCCAAATCTGTCTCCACTCAATTTACTCCAGGGAGAGACAGGCAAGCTGCTGAAAGAGCAGGACCTGGCAGCAGGACTCTTGGGCTCCCTACTCAGTTTCTCACTAACTCCAAAGGTGGCTTTCGAGGCAGCACGGCTGTTTCCCAAGTGACAGGCTGTCCCACGCCACGCAGGACAAAGAGGACCGATGCCTGTTTGATGCTGGACACTGTCCATGCCCCTGCAGGCAACGTCTGGGTGGATAGGATGTAGCCAGGGAGATGAACACAGAGTCCAGGGGCCAAGACACACAGCTGGAGGGTGTTGTCGCTGCCCGGACAGACACGGAGCGCTGGCAGAGGGGCTCCGCTGGCCTTCACGGGGCAGAGCCACCCGGACCCGCACCCAGGCATTGGGCTGGCACCACCCATGGCGGGCAGACTGGGCTCCCTGCCATGCACGGCCGCTCATGCTTCTTCCCGCCTAGAAGCCCCCAGCGCTGCCAGCCTGCCCGGACACGGGGTCACACGGGTCCCCCCGGCCCTGCCAGCCCGGGGGGCTGCAGGTCCCGCATCTCACCCCCGCACCGCCCGCTCCCGAGCGCGCAGGCAGCCGGGGTCCGGCTCCAGGGACACGCAGCCCACGGGCTGTCAGCCCCTCGGGTGACACCCACCTGTGGAAGAGCAGGAGGATAGAGAGCAGGGTCTGGTCGATGTTCCTGTTGCAGATGCCCTGGT